>LGSN01000297.1:0-37311 GCA_001314375.1 Phytophthora podocarpi | reverse complement strand
TGCGGGCCGCAGCAAGGTGGAATGGCGTGAGTGCGACATCGCTGCCCCATTCTTCGAGCTCTTGTGCCACGGCATAATTGCCTCGAATATACGCGAGTTGAAGTGGTGTTATGGTGTTCATGAATCCAGGATCAGGGATCACAAGTGGGTCGGCGCCGTGCACTAGCAGCTCTCGAGTGATATCTGCATGCTCAGCTAGGAAGAGCGGAGGCACACGGTTGGACCGGAAAGAAGCTCGAGCGAGTTTCCCGGGGGCAACACCTCGCTTCAGCAACCAACGCACAGTTTCAAGTTGGCCTGTTGACACAGCGCAGTGCAGTGGCGTGACGAGCGACGTATGGAAAATGGACACCGCTGTGTCTTCGTCGCTGCCTTGAGGGCGCTTCACGATAAGATGCACAAATTGCCAGAAGAACCCGCCAGTCGAGACCACAACTCGCTGAACCTTGTCCAGCTCTTCCATGCCGAAGCCGTACTCTTCCAGCAGCTCTAGCGCACGAGTGTTCCCTAGGATAGCTGCTACGTGCACTGGGTTTTCGCGTGATTTCGCAAAGAACATCCACCTAATCTTTGGCTCCGCGTACACTTTGTGCGGGAACCCGACATCGCTGTTTGTGAGCTCTTTCGTCTTGGCGAACTCGAGAATCTCGCGCATTTCGTCCAAAGCTCCACGACGCGTAGCATAATAGAGTCTGGTTCGGACAACGGCGAGCAGTTTGGTCGTTGAGTTCAACTTGTTATCCGAGCGTAAGTCTACATATGTGCGCACGTCTCCACTTTGATCGGCTTCTTGGAAAGCGCTCAGCTGCATCTTGATGTGCTCTCGGTACCGAGCAAAGTAGTAGAGCACCACGAACAGTCCGGCGTAGCAGAATGCAGCTCCGAGCGCGAATATCTGAGACGTAACGCTGCCACAAGAGTCGATAGCGCCGATAAACAACACCCGAAGAAAGTAGGCAACTAAACTCATGTCGAAGAGCAGCATGCCCACCGCCAGCACCTCGCACAGCTGAAACACAAAACAGCGTCTGACTTTTGTCACGCCGGTGAAATCCCGGTCTCCTTCCTCCATAATCTCTTCGTCGTCGCCTTTGTCTGCCTGTGCGCCAATCGACGTAGAACTTGGACTCGGGCGCTTGAACGGTTCGAAAACACGCAAACCGGCCCCTGGTAAGGACAGCACGATAGTAGCCGGCAGCGTCCTGTAAATGAGAGTGGAGAACGTCACGAGTGCATGGCACTTGTCGTACTCGTCGGGGTTCTCTTCCTTGTAAGTGTCGAGCTTGGGTTCAACAAGGATGCTGTAAAAGATGAGACCAAAGGTGAGACCTGCCGACAATTGCAATCCCGACCGCATAAGGCGCCGCGCGAAGAAGGAATTGTTGAGGAACCGAACCCAGAGCCAATGGGGCGGCACCTTCGAGAGCTTCCCATGAAGAGTTGTGACGTTGCTTTGGTGGCGTAGCTTCATGTTGAGCAGCGGCCATCGTCGCTGATTCCTGGGAGAGCGTGAAAGCAGGTAGGATGAAGGGACGCTGGATTCGACGGAGAGTGGTGTCCGAAAGCTGCGCTGCGTGTTGAAATGTTCTTCACGCTCTCGAAAGCCTCCGTGGCCACCAAAATTGAGACGATGACGACTACTGCCGAAGTTGGAGGTCGACTCGGACGTGGGGCTCTCACAAGCTCCGACCATATCCAGGCCTTACGCACTCTGGTGGTGTGTCGATCCGGACAAATACGTAAGTGATCACGTACTTACCGTGTGTCACCTCTTTTGTTTGAGGCAGCAAATCATCAAAGTGGTGTTTACGACCTAAATTATTCCCAGCTGCCTGCCACAATGATGATGACCAAGTTAGTCACCAACCGTTTACTTTATTTTACAACGCTACCAGCGGTGTGAGACCAATCCTGGTCAGGCCTTACGGAATGCAGGAACACTGCTTCACTACCTTATTCGTTAACCGTATTTTTCAGTCGCGTTCCGAGATTTGGATTCCACCGAAGAACACCTATCGTAGATCCGAGCACGGAAAGCCTATGCTGTTCATGATACACATTTGACGCGCGGGACACTTCGCGAAACGAATTCGCCCGACATTGGGCTGCCTTCGAGTATCCGGATAGCGGTAGCACAGTGTCTGGAAATACTGGACGACTGTAACCAATATGTTGATAAACTCCCGAAAAATCCAATGCTGTTCGCAGTATATCCGATAGAAATGGCCTTGCAATGAGGACATCAAGGTTGACCCATCCGTGCTGGAGCAGTACCACACGACCAAGAGAGAAGTTCTGAAAAGATAGCGCTCAAATTTGAATTGATCTCAGCAAAGTGCTACCGTAGACGCTTGCAGGACTGGGGGAGACGATGCATGTATGTACAGGAGGTGGATATAAGAGCCGATAGAAACCAAAGTAAGATTCACAAGAGTTAAAAGAGCAACAAGCAGGCCTTGCGGGGCATTAAACAGCAGAATAGAGCTCGTTGAAAGCTGCGACGTTTCACTATAAGATATCACAGGTACGATAGTTAGAGTTGCAAAACGCACCGACGAAGGTTTAGGAAAAGGGCGGACGGCTGTGTCCAACTCATGTGCCGATCGAAATGGAAGTCGTTCGTTAATGGAAGTCGTGCCGAGCAGCTACGAGCTGCTTTGCCTCAATAAAAATCTACGCAACCTTATTGCAAATCGTTGTCATCTCGTCCTCGGCCGAAAACCGCTTTACAGCTCCCTGTAGAGCTCCTCGATCTGCGGCTGGAAGTACGCCTTCAGCTGCGGACGCTTCAGCTTGAATGTCGGCGTGATCAGGTCGTCGTCCGACGTGAACGGCTTCGGGTGATAGTGTACGTTCTTCACGCGCTCGAAGCCGCGCAGTTGCGCCTCCTTCGCCACACGCTCCATGTCCTCGCGCACGTCCCTCTGAAACTCGGAGTTTTCCAGGATCTTGGCCTTCGTGATATCCTCGCCGCTCAAGCCGTGCCCATGTGCCCACACCTTGGCCACCTCCATGTCGGGCACCATCACGCCAACCAAACAGCTCTGCAGCGAGTCACCGTACACGAACAGCTGCGCGACGTACTTGCACTTGGAATACGCGTTCTCGATCTTCTCGGCGGCGACGTATTCGCCCTGTGCGAGTTTGAAGATGTTCTTCTTGCGGTCGATGATGCTGAGCGTGCCGTCGGCGTTCCAGCAGCCGATATCGCCCGTGTGGAACCATCCACGCTCGTCGATGGCCTCGCGCGTCATCTCAGGGTTTTCATAGTACTCGGTGAACATTTCGGGGCCCTTAACGAGGATCTCGCCACGCGGACGAGGCTTGTCGTGGCTGGTGTAGCCCATTTCAGGGACATTCTCAAGTTGGACTTGCGCGTACATTACGGGAGTGCCAACGTGAGACTCGGTCGGCATGTCGATAGCGCCCACACAAACAGCAGCAGCAGATTCACTGAGCCCGTAGCCCTCCACGACTTCGCAGCAGAACACAGCCTGCATGAACTTCTTCACGTCAGCGCTCATGGGAGCCGAACCCGAGAAGATAAGACGCACGTTGCCACCAAGCGACTGGCGGAGCTTGTTGAACACCAATCGGTCCCACAACGCATGCGTCTTGCGACCCTCCTCCACGCCGGCGAGTTTCGACGCGATAGCCTGGTCGAAGATCATCTTCTTGATCCCTCCAGCAGCCTCAACGCCTTGTGTGATCTTGTCGTACACGCGGTTTACAAGTCGCGGTACCGTCACGAAGACCGTCGGCTGAAGCGCAGCAACGTCGTCCATGAGAAGACGCAGGTCTCCCTGGTAGAAACCCGCCGACGCGCCGTTCAGATGCATGAGCGCCAGCACCACGCGCTCCAGCACGTGCACCAGTGGCAAGTACGAAATGTGTCTATCGCTCGGGTAGATCTTCAGTCGATTGCTGGCTTGGCGTGCAGCATATGTGAAGTTGCGCTGAAGCAGAACGACCCCCTTCGGGTCCCCCACTGTGCCAGAAGTGTAGCAAAGGGTCGATACGTCCGTGGGGAGTGGCGGGTCTGCCGGATGAGGCTCCGCCTTGCCCTTCTGCTCAATCTCCTCGAACGTCTTCAACTCAATCTCGTTGGCAGCCGCGAGCTGCTTCTGTGCGTCGGTGATGCGGTCGATCATGACAATCGTCCGCACCGACGGACACTTGGTGACGCAGTTCATGATGACGTCGAACTGCTTGGAGCCGCAGAACATGACGCTCAGAGCTGTGTGGTTGATGACGAAAGGCACGGCGTCCGGACCCAAAGTGTCGTACAGCGGCACCACCACGTAACTCATGCGGTCGCACGCGTGGTTCACAATGCACCACTCCACCTGGTTCTTGCAGAAGATGCCGACCTTGTCTTGTCGCTTCAGTCCCAAGGTCGCCACCATCCCGCTCGCGACGTCGTCCATGCGCGACTTTACTTGGCTGTACGTCAGCCACTCGTACGCGCCTGCTTCTATCGTCGCCGGGTCCACCATGCGCTGTCCGTAGCACGGCCTAGTGCCGTCCTCGATGCCGCAGCCGATAAGGAAGTTGTGGTACAGCGTCGTCTCGCCTTCGTTCACGGACTCCTTGTCTGGAACTTCGTACGCAGGTCCGTGATTGGCATCACGAGTGTTGGGCACTTCGACGGTGTAGCGCTTGCCCGTGTAGGACTCAAAGTCCACGTCGGCCAGCGAGCCACTCGTGTTTTGTGCGGAGCCCATGATTCAAGTGTGTGAGTTGGTTGTAATGGGGGGGGGGGGGGGGGATGAAGCTGTTCTTACTTGTTGTTGTTGCTCGAGGTGAAATGCCGAATGGCGGGTGGTGGATGAATTGGATTGCCCAAGTCTGTGGTCCTGCACTCGAGACACGCACTGCAAGGTCTGCTTCGCAGATACAGGTGCATCGCTGACAGGGGCGTGTCACGATAAGGGCGAAATTTTGGCGAAAGCTTACGCCACGCTTAGTCGATTGGCGGAAATTCGTTCCGACGATACGCACTTCAACTTGGATCGGTCATTGACGATTCTGCCACGCACGGAGCAAGCGAAGGCAAGACCGTGTTCGGCGCGCAGGTGTCCATTTAACTGAGAACCTTGAAAGCCCCCGCGGTAGATCTGTGCGTCTTTCGTCCCTGGCGTCATCAAGGGGTTCTTTTGGCTGGCGCGAGCAGAAGCCACGCTGCCATCATCACAGGGGCGGTGGAGGCTGCTGTGGCAGATGTGCTATGGCCATTTTCCAGACGCTGACTAGAAAGCGGCCAAGACGATTTGAACGTCATGCGGGTGATGAACATGAGGCAAGGAGTTACGAACAACACCAGTAGATGCATATAACTTTACAGTTGTCTGCACTTGGCCCCAGCGTGATGCATCGAGTACATTTCTGCGCTTGCGCTTTGCAATTGTCGAGCTGCGCACTACTACTTATAGGCGCAACGAGTACCCACTTGACGAATGGTAGTAGCCTCCATTGCTTCCCTTCGTCGAGCTGGTCGTGGTGGTGGAGCTGCTGCTAGTAACACCACCGCTGCTCACGGTTTTGATGGTCGTGGTTGTTGTCGTCGACGCCGTATCTCCCTGGCCATTGCCCACCAGCATCGACAACACGTCCGACTTCTCATTCTCAGCACGCTTACGCATACGACGGCGCTGATTCTTGGTGAGCTTGACCTCCCCCATAGCAGGAGTGCCACCCACGGGACCCGCGTGCTTAGAGGGTAGTCGTTGTTGCGGCTGTGAGTTCGACTGTGAGTTCGGCTGCGAGTTTTCGTCGCTGACTTCGGCGTCACGCGCACTGCTCGTCTTCGTCTCGTCGACCTCCTGCTCCTCGGGCTCTTGTGTGTAACGAGCACTACGGCGCTGCTGGAACTCTTCCTCGTTGCGCAGCAACTCCTGAATCTTGTCCTCCATGACAGTGCGAACCTTTTGAACTTCGTCCGTAGGTCCCTTGAGTGTGATGGAGTTGTCACCACGACGAATGTCAATCATCACGTCGTTGAACTGCTTCTGTAGGGCACGGATATTGGCGCCGCTCTTGCCGATCAGGGAGCCGATCATGGAGCTCGCAAAGGCAGGCGAGACGGTGGTGGGCAAAGCAATCGTCTCAACCACGAAAATCTCGAGGAGATGCTCAATCTTCTCCACGATACGCTCGCGCTCGTCGTGGTCTTCACCGTAGATCACAACCTGCAGCTCACCCTTCTCCTTGCCATCGATAACGTGGAACTGCACACCCTTCGCGGCGTCCTTCTTGGCAGATAGAGCCACATCCAACTTGGACTTGCTGACATCCACAACAGAAGACAAGTTCTTGTGGTGAGTGAGCACTTCCTCCACCTTTTCAGTTGCAACCTTGATGGCCGCATCGTCCCTCGAACTGATCGTGAGCACACGGTCCTCGTGGCGTGCACCCGAAGGTGACGGAGCACTCAAATCCAGCCGAGCATTGCTTTCCGTGCTGATCTTTTTTATGGTCTCACCATTACGGCCAACCAAGATAGGAACAAGCCAGCCAGCAATAGGTAGCTCCACGTGCTGTTTCTTCCAGGCCTCGACGTCCTTCTTCAGTTGTTTTGTGATCTCCTGAGCATGCTCCTTAGAGTCTGCGAAAACCTTTAGGCTAGTCGTAGTGGGCAGCGAAAACACGACGTTGTACTTCGCACGGAGGGTAGGTAAAAGCTCGTACATGCGGGTCGCAATGGACGGAGGCAGGTCTTCCAGCGTCTGGAAGCAGTCGGTGTAGTAAAACTGAAGCACCTTCTCGACCTCGGCCTTGGCTTTGTACACCTTGGAGGCGTTGGTGCTTTCAATGCGGATCGTGCCTTCTTCAGCAGCACCAGAAGCTGCAGGTGAGCGCTTGATGCGGAGCTCGCACCCAGTTTGCTTGCAGATTCGCAAAGCATTCTCGTTAAGCTTAGCAGCTTCACCCTTAACCTCCAGAGCACTCGCGAATGCAATGGAAGGTAGCGGGATGGTCTCCACAAAGTGCGAGTCTGGTGACACCAGCATCTCCAAGAATTTCTTGATCTTGCCGATTCCCAAAGCAGGACCACGGATCTTAGCCACCTTGCCGTCATCCTGGAAGGACACTCTCATGCCCTCGCCACCTTCAGCCTCCAACTCCTGCAGACGCATAGCGATAGACTCATGCTTCTCCAGCAGAGTATTGAAGTTCGTCGGGGCCGACCCGGAAGCACCACGCGGCAACCCCGTAGTAGTTTGTTGCTCTTGCTGGGGCATGTGAACACTCTCAATCACGTGAGTGTCCTGCAACGTCTTGAGCACATCATCAACGCAAGCCTGGAGGGCCTCAGGAGATGCCGCCTTGACGCGGACTTGCCCACGGTTCGGGAATGCGTCCAAGGTCGCCTCCGGGTGAGCAAGGCGCATTGTCTTGATGCGTTCTCCCTTTTTGCCAATCAAGCAGCCCGCTGCAAAGGCGTCTAGCTGTAGGAGCTGGCGGTTTTGCGTCTGCAAAAGCTGATCGATAGCAGTCTGCACGATTTTGAGCTGTTCTTCGGTGCCGATCATCTCCAACTCCGAGGGTTGGCCGCCCGTTCCTCGCAGTACGCGAACCTTGGCTCCGCTCTTGCTTTCAAGTTCGGACACAGTTTCACCCTTCTTACCGATCACAGTCGGAATTTCATCATTATCCAGCGGTAGGTATCGAACGTGGTGAGCCTCATCCAGTTCCTCCAGCTGCTCCTTCGCCTTTTGGATCGCCTCAAGTGTACCAGTGAGCGAAATCTTGATTTGATCAGATTCGCTGTCGCTACTCCGAGCAGCCCCATCGCGCGGCGGTGGGGGCAGGTGCAGCTTACAGCTGCTGCTGGTTTCGATTTCGGATAACTTTTCGCGCTTGGACGCCATCAAGACAGCGATCAAATAGCGCGACGTCACGAAGACCGAGCGCTGGTTGTTGTCCACAATCTCCATGATCTTAGCTTTAGCGCTATTAATGGCTTCTTCATCGTCGCTAAACACGCACACGTAGGTTTCCTGGATATCGATGCGCACGTTACTTTCCTTGCCTTCATTTTCAATCTCCTTGATCTTGATTCCCTTCTTGCCAATGATGAGGCTCAGCAAGTGGTTGTCCCCCACTTCGTGCACCCAGTGGTGTTGCTCGAACTCTTTCAGACGTTCACGAAGTGCGTCTTCCATGGCAGCAATCTGCTTCTTGTTGCCCAGCACGTGAATGCGGCGTTCCTTCTTGAACACCTTGATACGAGCCTCCGAGGCATCTGTCCGCAGCAGACGCAGTTGTTTTGCCTTGTTGGCCATGAGGAACTCTGCGAAAAACTCAAATTTGTACTGCGCGAACTCGGGTCCCTTGAACAGTTCCTTGTTTTCAGGTGTGAAGTTCTTCTCACGCTGAGACTGCTCGCTGATGAGCTCTCGGACAAACTTCTCGGCATCAGCGACACTCTCCTTCGTGCCAACAAGTCTCACATTGTTGGTCACCTTGTCAATGTCCACAAGAGCACCCGTGTCCTCCATCAGTTGGTTGATCGTCTCACCTTTCTTGCCAATAAGCTTCGGCACAATCTCCGACGGCAGTAGAATGTCCACCTTGCCGGCCGTCAGATCGTTGATAGCCTTCTTCAGCTGCTTTGCTTTGTCCGGCGAGGCCATGACCGTCAGGATCCCCTCCGCCTTGCTGATGTCGATCTTCAGCTTCAGCGACTTCTCCAGCTCATGCAGATACTTGGCTTGCTGGAACATCAGCACCTTCACCGTGTCGGGATGCAGTCCGATGGACTGGTTGGTCGCGAGCGTGATGTCCTCAATCGCCTCCTTGGCGGCCTGCACCTGTTCCGGCGCGCTGGTGATCTTGACGACGTTCTGCTTGTTGTCCACCTCCAGGATGGCACAGCACTCCTTTTCCATCTGATGCACGTGGGCGAACTGCTTGCCAATGACGGCGCCCATCTTGTCGGCAGGGACCGTCACTTCAATCGTAACAAAGTCTGCCACGGGCTTCTGGATGTGCGCCGCAAGTTTAAGTTTGCGGATGCCCAGCTGCAGTTGCTGCAACGTAGCGTCGAACTCCTTATGTTGCTCGAAGCGCTCCTGGCGCGCGGCTCGGGTCTTATCGGCCATGGCCTGGAACTCGTCGCACGCCTCCTGCTGTGCTAGCTTGTCCTTGAGTTGCTGCAACTCGCGCAGCAGCACGCGCTCGTCGCCGGCGGACATGGACGTGGTGTTGCGGTGCCACTCCATCGTCTCCATCTCCTCCTTGAGGCGCTCCGCCGACATGTTGGGGCGGCGCGGAGGGTTCTTGAAGGCCACGCGCAGCTTCTCGTCCAGCTGCTTGCCGGCCGCCGCGTTGGCCGCTTTGGCGGCAGTCGCGCTCTCCAGACGCTGCTGCATCTGCTGGAGCATCTCGGCGTCGCTGGGTGTGGACATGGCGGGCAGAAAGACGGAGGTGGTGCGAACACCTTGAGTAGGACGGGATCTTTTCGATAATGACAAGGATCGCGGGCGACACGTAGGCGGCGCGTTCAAGTAACCTGAGCTTTGTATGTGGTCAGTTTCGTAAATAATGTATGGTGTGGTGCGCTTAGTGCATAGGTCAAGTAGTTGAAGTTGGGATTTGTCGTTTCAAACGTTAGCGGAAAGGGGTGCGTTGGTCCTGTAGGTTTCGGTGGAGAAGGGTCTTCTTGAGCGTGCTGGAGGCGGTTTCTCGTCGGATCTTGAGCACTGCACCGATGGTGGATTGAGGCGGCGACGGTGGTGCCGTTGGTGATGTGGTTGCAGTTGCAGTGGCTGTGGCTGCGAGGCGAGACTTCGATACGGATCGAACGGCGCGTGTGGTCGGCCTGAGGATCGTCGTAGCCTGTTTCTTCGTCGTTGCGGCTGAGCCACTGCTGTTTCGTGGACCTTTGCTGCCTTTGCGGTTGGATTTCGGTTTGCGCACGGAAGCTACGGGCGCTGGAGGTGGCTGGGAGCTGGTCGAGTAGACAATTGGGTGCACTGCAGCTGGCGCGGTCGCTTGGTGCTGCTGCCGCTGCCACTGTCGGTCGTATTCAGCCCTCACATCAGGGAGGTAAGGGGACGGAGGCGCCACGTCTAACGAATCGAAGGCGTCCTTGCTGTATCGTTTGGTCATGATCTCCAGCTCGGTACCCCACGAGGCAGCAGAGTCCGCGCGATGACGAGCGTGGTCTTGCATGTCGAGCGAGGAAAAAGGAAGCACTAGGTCGCTGCTGGGTTGTGACTGTTGCAGTGCAAAGCGGTTCATGAAGCCCTCAAGTGAGCGATCGCGATTGCTGCTCTTTGAGGCCATTCGCGAGTCTTCGCCGCCTCCCACGGCTGTACGCATCTGCTGAAGCAAGCGCACGATGGCTGCGGGGTTGCAATCATTGGAGGAGACGTGTTTTGGACAGGAAGAAGGGAGACCAACAAGTGCAAGGAACTTGGCACTCGGCTTCACGGTGTCTTGAAGCAGTACTGTGAGCTTGGAACTGTGGTATCGTACGAAGGTCACATCTTTCCGCCGGACCTCAGCAAGTGCCGTCACGAGCGCTTCCGCTCCATTCCCCACAGCGACTCGCAGTTTCACCTCTTCGCGGCTGCCAGACCATGGGAGCGAGGGCTTTACAGCGGCTTTAGCACCGTTGCCAGACCCTAGCGCCAATTCGACGATTTGAAGCTTCGATTTGACCGGCGCCGCACCAGCAAGTAAGCTTTCGTACGCTAAACAAACTGTCACAACCATGTGAGTGAGCGACGCGGTCAGCAATGGTACTGCTTCGTTGGCTCCATATTGCTGAGGTGCAGTAGCTGTGAGATGCTCCCGTCCACTAGCGAGTACCATCAAAGCTTCCTCAGCATTCTGCACCTCAAGCACCACAATTTGTCCAGCAGAGGAGGCTTTTGCTTCTTTTGGAGACGCGGACGCAGCTTCCAGGCCAAGCAAGTCGTACACGGTCTCATTGAAGACGGCAAGACAGCTGATTGTAAACTTGGCTCGGTGGAAACGGGCATCATTGCCATGTGCCCTTACAGCTGCAAACAGCTCGCGTAGTAGCAACTCCGGCACTGATTGCTGCGCTGTAGACCCTCCGATACGCATAGGTGGAGCACCTACAAATGTGGTGACGCACGCGTTGCATCCGTCTAGGACAGACTGGAGAAGTGGCGTCACGGATTCATGGTGGTCCCATTCCCGCGCTCGATCCGAAAAGACTGCGTCGCACTTGACATCTAGCACTTCACTGTTCTCTTCACCACTTTCACGCAGGAACAGTTCCCCGTTGCTGTAGTTTGCACGCAGCACTAATTTGTCCGACTCGCTTCCATCGCCAACTACAGTATCTGCTTGCGGCTCAACGTTCTGCAGTTGGCATATGATCAGGGCATCTCTTTTAGCGCGCCAAAGCTGTTCATGAAGGTGTCGACGCGCAAGTTCGGCACTATATAGTGCTAGCCGCAATGGTGCATGCTCAACATGCGCTGCCTTCGCATATCGAGACGAGCGTTCGACGAGAGCCATCACAGGGGCGCGTAGTCTCTCTAGAAATCGTCGGAAGTCCCCTTGAATGGCCACGAGAGGGGCTCGAGTCTGTGTTAGTGTTGCGCGCATTCCACGCAAGGATGTTATGGCATCGCGCGCCAGACCATTTACCTGGCGACGGTACACAGCATGGCGTTGAATAGCCGCTTGCTGAGATTGCAAGTGCTCTCGAGCACTAGCTCCATACGCCTGGAAAGCCTTGGATTCAGCTGCTTTGGCTGCCACAGCTCCCTTGAGCTGATTAGCTTGGTGCTGAAGTGCATCTCGCTCATCCCTCAGAGTTTCCAGTTCATGTTCTCGGAGCTCAGCACGCTGACGAGCGGCGTGCAATTGTTCACGAAGTGCGGTATTTTCTCGTTCTCGATGTTCACTTTGTGCCTGCGCCTCGGTCCACTTCTCCATGATCGCTTTGAAGTGCGTGCCGCGCTTACCCATTTCGGCAGTCAAGTGCTCTACGTTGTCGCGCAGTAATTTCGTCTCCTGTGTCAGTAGTTGACGCTCTTGGCGAAGTTCTTTTGCTGCCACCTCACTCTGCTCGAGCGCTTCACGGTCTTCTCTGCTACGCGTGCGCAATGCTGCCAATTCATCGTGTTGCATTGAGATGCATGCGTTCAATTCCATCACCTGCATGGCGCGTTGATGGGCTTCCGCAAGTGCTTTCTCTTTGGCTTTCTTGGCGTCAAGCAACTCTTTCCAGCAAAACTCACCAGCTTCCGCGTCACCAAGCACGGAAGGGGCTAGTTGAGCCCTCGCAGAGCTGCATGATGTCTTAGCATCACTATGGTTTATGTCTCCTTGTGGCGTCGCACTCTCGGAGCTTGCTTTACGCTCACTCTCGGCAGCAGCTCGTAATGCCAGAACCTCTTTCTGCAATTGATCCAGTTCCATCAGCAACGAGTGGTTGCGCTTTTCGACTTCCCCACGCTTGCCACGCTCTTCCTGCACCTTCTCCGTCATGTTTACGAGAAGGTAGGCTAGCGACTCGGTGCCATTCTCGGATTGTGAATGCGTTGCAGTCTGATCCTCTGGAGTTTCATCCGCTTCTCTTCCTTCATCTTCTTCACTTCTTGGTTCTTGCTGATCAAATTCCTCCTCTTCCGGGACTACACGCGAGTCTTCGTCATCATCAATAGATGCAGTTAGTCTATTCATCTTGTCCACTTCACTCGCGAAGTTCTTGGACGTGTGTGATTACTAGAGTGGAGCACGCACGGACCTCGAGATTCAGCCACAATACAATTGAGGTCTTTTTTTGCTATGGAGAACACTCGAGCAAGTGAGTCCCTGCATGGGAGCATGTGGTCATCGCACTCGCTCGACACTGTTTATAGGCAAGTTGAAGTTGCCAAGTATAGATGGCTACATAGATGGCTACACTTTTAGAGTGACTACCTAGATGTTTACTTTTAGGTTAATGTCTATATCTATGTAAGTTAGTGCGGCAAATTCCTCTACCCGTCGACACTAGCAGATGAAGAGCTCGCGGTCATCCGAGCGACAACTGTCGTTGGGTGTGAAAGGCCGGTTAAGCAACCAGGAGATGGAGCAGCTCCGCAGTCAGGTGAGATCGTGCGTTGAATGGCTACAGTTGCTTGGACTGATAATTGCTGTCGATAAAAGCTCGCGCAAGCAGCAGCGTACGCCCATGTTCCAGAACACCAACGAGCTGGGCGAGCAGCAAAATCCCAGGCGGCCTCAAAAACCATGACGAAGCTCTACCGTCGTGTAGAATCCCTTCGAGATACCAGCGGCAATCAAGGTCGTCCAGCCCGGAAGACACTGGCGAGCATCCAATACGAGCAGCAGTTTTCATCAAAGTTGTACGACTCGCTGAAGCCGCGACCCACTCGCGGCATAGGTGCTGAAGCCAAGACAACCCTACAAGACGAGTACGTGACTAAGCCTCGGGAGGTGGGCTGCATCCCACGAAATCTCTCCAACACGAAGCTAATCGAAGGCTCGGAAGCCGACAACCAAGTCTCAAGTGGGAAACGCCGGGGCCCTGCAACCATTCCTCAAGTGTTTATCATGTAGCAAGTTGGTAAGAGCCACTCCTCCTTCTTTCGTTGCGCTTCAAGCTAAGTACACTGTCGCTTTGATTTGTTTCGTTCGCAGTCATTTCAGCTTAAAAGCGTCACGAGTCGCCGCCTTACGACGGCACGTAGCGCCAGCGCGCGCGGGCGTCCAAAGCGTCCTTCTGGGCATGCTGACGTAGCAGTTCTTTCTTCTCGCGTTGTCGCTCCTTCTTGCGGCGGTTCTCACGCTGACGTTTAGTGGAACCATCCACTAACGGCTCAGCCGGAGAAGCAGCTTGCATACGACGCACCTGACGTTTGGCAGCACTGGAGGTGCCCACCACCTGCCAGCCATCGTCATCACCCGACGCACTCAAGTCTGAATCTGACATCTCCTGCACTGCAGCATCTCCCGTCACTCTCTCAGCTTCAGCAGCTTGCACAACATTACTACCCTCACTGTCTCCGTCCTCGTCACTCTTCGTCGGCCGTAGCTTGATGAACTCGGCCGGAACTCGGTACTCCACCTCCCCATCGTCGTATTTCAAGTGATACTCGTTGCCTTTCCGTTGCTCCAAAACAGTAGCTGGGAACCATCGATCTCCACCTCCAAATCTGGCCAGCACGTGCTTGTCCACTACAAATCTGGCAGCGTCTGCTGGTGGCAATGAAGCTTTGATCTTGCGGGCGAGGTGACTGCCGCCGAGACTCTTGGGCTTAAACTTGCGCATGGCCAGCACCTGCGAGGCCGAAAGTCCGTCATCTGAGTCGCTGTCGCTTACATCATCATCATCGACAATTGGCCTTGCTGCAGGGGGGGATTTTGCTGGAGCTGCAGACGCCTGAGACTTTTGTGGAGACTGTTGAGGAGGCGACGAAGAGTCGGAGGCAGCAGATTTCTTGGCGGATTTCTTTTTGCTGCGTTTTTTTGGGCGTTTGGTGGGTGCTTGGGATGAAGGTGCAGGAGGTGTCTGTAGCCACTTGTAGAAGAAGAGGGACAGCGCCGAGAGCAGCAGCGTCAGTACCAGGCGAGCGAGGAACGACAGCTCCGCCATCTTCGACACTTGAATTCTTCTCTAAAATGCAACGCAATCGTTTCTTTTCGACGAATGAGGGAAAAGTTAAAAAGGTGACCAATTATGAAAAGTACCTTTTGATTTATTTTTTAAAATAAATTCCATAAAATATTCAAAGCGGGGATCAATCTTATTAACTTCCAACCGTGGACTCACTTTTTAGGCTGCTCATAATCCATGACGCTCATAACGCCTTCGGGTCAGACGACAGCAAAGCCGCAATTGGTGAAGCAATGACCCCGGCCTGCATTGCCGCAGTTCCTCTCATCTAGAGCAGCTAACTCTCCTTCGCTTTCGAGCTCAATATGTCTTCGCCTTGACCATCCGACATCTCGGGTGCTACGCCTTCAAGTTGAATGTGAATAGATTTCTGCGACCACTTTAGGTTAAACTAAAGTGCTTAAGAACATTTAAAAAAAGATAGAGCCCTGTTTTGACCAATATTTTATATTTAAATTTCATTTTTAAAAACTCGCATAAACTTAAGTACGAAGTATAAGTCTTTGCAGGCGATGCTACTTGGATTTGATCAGTGGGTGGTCGTATTCATCGGAGGCATGTAGAGTGCTGACTTTTTCTTAACTTTGGATCCCTTTGCTACTCTATCGAGAAAAGAAGAATGCCGTAGCCAAAGGCCCGATGTCTGCTGCACTGAGCTTCTGGGGCTATTGCACCCGAGATATCTGGTGTAAATTTGATTGCAAGACTTGTTGCGTCGTCGATTTTAACATCTTCACGTCTCTAACTGCTCGCTGTATGGCGAAATGAATATTTAGTACCCATTTTTGAAAGACAATTATGCACGTTGCTCGTTGTGAAGTGAAATGACGCTCGATTTAGTTCTCAATTTCGATAGACAATTATGCACACTTCTAAAAAAAGGTGTGCATAATTGTCTATCGAAAATGAGTACTAAATGCAATTGGGCGAATACATGAACGAAGGAGTACGGTGATTGGTTATAACTGCGATATGCAGCTTTAAGTTTACCAATGCCAAGTCCTTCATTGCGTCATTGCGGACTTCCCGCGTGCTTGGTTTCAATTATGTTCTCTTTGTTTCGGTCACCGCGCCGCGATTTGATATAAAAGCTGGCGTGACGACCAGCGAAATTGATGCTGGTTGAACATGTAGAAGCGCTAGTCGAAGTGGACGCCACCAAGCACCACTCGGGTCGCAGGAGATCTTGCACCAAAACCATCCTCTAATCCTCTAAACAACTAAGCAACTGACGTGGACAACGCGTGGCTTCCTCTGCACGCAGAGGGCGTCTCAAAGTCATGATGTCGGTGTCGCGCACTCGATTGCGCTTGGCTTTCTACAACGAAGCAAGCAGCGTCGAATGTGCATGCTCGGAAGAACTTCAACTGGCTCAAGGATCGCAACAATCTTTCGGCATCTTTCGACGGCCGTTGCTTCAAGGCCGTATCTTTTGGAGACGCCCGGTCACCTCAGAGAGCGCGAGCGCCTGTCAATGCAATGAGTGGTGCTGGCTGTGAAAGCGAAGCGCTCGTTCATTGCTGAAGAAGACACCTTCAACACCTGCAGCGCAGGTGATTGTGCCTGGTGTTAGTGACAGCCCGTCGACAACGGGCTCTGCAAGCGGCATTGGTGGTCAGCGTTGGGATTGGGTGGCATCAGATCCCACGGCGCCATCCCACGTCGACTCGGCCGAGCGATCTACGGAGGAGGAGGACTCACCATTTTGCTGGTCCAAGCCGGGGGACGAGATCCTGGTGTGCCCGCGCCCGCCGCACATTTCGCGGCGTCCGTTTCGGCCTTGGAAAATGGAATACCAAGGCGCGATTTTAACTGGAGAAGGGCCAAGGGAGAGGAGCAGGAACCCAGACGAGAAGAAGAATGGCGACGACTGCACCCAGAGCACCACTCATTTGCGAATTCGACGCCGAGTGCACAGCAGCTTTGACCAAGCCAGCCTTAGTCTTCGAACGAAACGAAACGTCTTAGTCATGTTCCCCGGCATTGACCGTCCGGCGTGGCAGCAGCCCGCATACCCCGACCGCGCGTCGCCCGCACCCCAGTGTCAGACCGGGTGGTTCCCACTGCAGGAGTCGCAACAGCAACAACAACAGCAGCAACAGACGCCTCCAGTGGCCCAGCAGCAGCAGCAGTCTCAAATTGGTTGGATCCAGGACACCAGTAGTGGCGCCGATTACGCTACGGGCACTAGCCAGGACGAACACCTGTACGCCTCCTCGCCAATCTACTCCTCGGTGCCAGCGCCGATGCCTCCCTACGTGTGGACGGACGAGTCTCACTCCCAGCCACCTGCAGCTCGAGTCAGCCAGTTCCTGTCTTCGCCGACATACCCGCGGCCACTCATTCTGGCCGACTCGGAGCTCTACGACCGAGCCCAAGAAGCCCAGCTGCAGCAAGACCAGAAGCCCCACGTGCAGACGGTTCTCCGTCGCAACAAGCAGATCGTCATTGGCCGCTGGAACAGTGAAGAACACCAGTGGTTCCTCAAGGGACTCGAGATGTTCCAAGGCCCGGCGTGGGGCGAGATCGCCCGACTCATCGGCACCCGCACATCAACTCAAGTGCGGACCCACGCCCAGAAATTCTTCACCAAGCTTGCCAGACTCAACCAGACGATGCCATACTTCGAGGTGCAGATCCAAAAGGAGCGAGCTCGGCTCGTGGCGCAAGGGGCCAGCGTCACCCCCACCGCTCAGAGCGCGCCCAGTGCTTCACTGTCCGCCACACTGTCGCCTCGCAAGCGCCCGGTCAGCAACAGTCCCCGACAAACCCTCAAGCGGTTCAAGGAGGGGACGGTGACGTCTCCGACGTACGCAGCGGCTGTCCAAGCCAGACGCCCAGAGGAAACCTACGATATGAAGCCTCGAGTGTACACTGGCACTGCTATGGGGTACGCGTCGGTAGTGTCCCCCTCGCGTGGACCTGCGATGACCAAGGAGTGGACGCAGCAGTGGACGTCGGATGACGCCAGACAATGGCCACTGGCGTCGCCAACGTCTACCACTGCGTCGCTGCAACTGACGCAGATGCAGATGGGTGATGGCAGACAGCAAAATGTACATGCAAGTAACGAAGCGCCCGACGCCGACTCGCTGCCGTCCATGAACAAACTGCTGCACCGCAGCACCGCCACCTGAAGTTGAAGTGACAAGCTGTAACGTGAGTGTTGTCCGTAGCGTCCGAGAGTGGAGATGTATACTACCTATTGCCTATCCTAACTCCGTACAATTCTATAAGTCCACGACCAAATGAATGAATGATCCGAATGCATCATGCCATCGCTTGTTGTCTTGAAGCCTCTCATACGCCGACGGAATGTAGCCATGTCACTTCTTGTCACCTCGCTGATTGGTAGAAAGTCCACGTTGCGCCACGTCACACACGCATTCTTTTGCTGCTTCATGGCACCAACGCGGCGTCGCCCGTCGGCCAAGAAGCCTCATGTTCCTCGCCGCGAGCCCTC
Source organism: Phytophthora podocarpi (assembly GCA_001314375.1). Taxonomy (NCBI): domain Eukaryota; phylum Oomycota; class Peronosporomycetes; order Peronosporales; family Peronosporaceae; genus Phytophthora; species Phytophthora podocarpi. Next base: position 19,237 of record LGSN01000297.1, on the reverse strand, counting down.
TCGCCATGCTGTTGTGATGGTGCTGGGAGACGTGGGCCGCAGTCCTCGCATGCAGTACCACGCGCTGTCGCTGGCGCGTATGTCCCCGAACGTGCGCGTGACGCTCTTGGGCTACGCGGGCGAGCGCTGCGTGCCCGACGTGACGCGCCAGTCGAATATCGACCTGCTGACCTTCACCCCGCGTCTGCAGCGGCTGCCACGCAAGCTCTTCCTGCTGCTGGCGCCCGTGAAGGTTTTGCTGCAACTGCTGCAGTTGCTGTGGCTGCTGCTGGTGACAGCGGGCAGCGTGGACCTCGTGCTGTTGCAGAACCCGCCGACGTGAGCGACCGACTATTAATAGCTGGAGGATTGAAGGAGATGGGCATGTGAGCTATTATTAATAATTGGGTGGGTCTTTGTGGACCATTGTGGACGTTTTTGTATTACAGGATCCCGACGTTTGTGGTGGTGTGGCTCTGCTGCCGTTTGAAGGGCGCCAAGTTCGTAATTGACTGGCACAACCTGGGCTACAGTTTATTAGCGCTGTCGCTTGGTAGGGGACACCCGTTAGTCAAGGTAAAGAAGGAGATGGAATGCGGTTGAGAGAGGCGTTGATTCTCAGAGCTGGTTTTGTGTGCTTGTGATGTTGGTGCTGGCGAACAGATCGCCAAGTGGGTGGAGCGCATGTTTGGACGCAAGGCCGATGCCAACTTGTGTGTCACCCACGTGATGCAGACGTGGTTGAAAGAGACTTGGCAGATTGAGGCTACGGTGCTTCACGACAAGCCTCCGCTCTTTTTCAAACCCACCCCGCTCGATACGCAGCACGAGCTGTTTAGTCGCGTAGGCGACCAGCTCGAGCACTGCAACGATGTACGTGCTTTTCTAAAAAAAATTCCTGCGTCGCCATTGCTAACTGATAGTTAACCGTGCGTTGTGTGGATGGTGCTCGTAGCTGGTGACGTGGGGCCAAAATCCGGCTAACCTGGAGGAAACACTCCTCACGCGCACGACTCGTGGTCTTAGTGGCAAGAAGGGCAAGGCTGTGGTCCAACCCCGTGAGAACCGACCAGCTATGATCATCAGCTCTACAAGTTGGACTGCAGACGAAGACTTTGGCATTCTGCTGGCAGCACTGGAGCTTCTAGACAAGCGTACGTCGTCGCTCAGCGTATCTGAGTTCCCGAACCTGCTTGTGGTGGTGACGGGCAAGGGGCCTCAGAAGGAGATGTATCTTGAGAAGATCAAGCAGCTCGCTTTCAAGCGCATTCGGATTGCTACGATGTATGCTGGCTGCTCTATATGGAGTGATGAACAGAGTGGCCGTGTTTCTCACAGTTCGTTTGAATTTTTTAGGTGGCTGGAGGCAAGCGACTACCCGCTCGTTTTGGGTAGCGCCGATCTGGGTGTGTGTTTACACACTTCGTCGTCCGGCCTGGATTTGCCTATGAAAGTACTGGACATGTTTGGCTGCGGACTTCCAGTGTGTGCTATCGGATTCAAGTGTCTGGACGAACTCGTGAAGCACAACAAGTACGTTTGCCAAAGCTTTCATCGTAGACCCCGTTTTAGGTAGTGTCGACTCACTCCTATGCGTGGTGTTTGTAGGAACGGCCTGGTGTTCGATTCATCCGACCAGCTTTCTACCCAGCTCTGCGATCTTCTCAAGGGCTACCCAACGCACACTGCGCAGCTCAACCGTCTGCGATCGTCCCTAAAGACAGTGGAGGTGAGTTTTACACATTTTATACCTCCTTTCGATCGCATAACCTAACCTTTGCTGTTTCCCCTTACAGCATTGGCCGGAGAACTGGAACTGCGTCGCAGCACCGCTTTTCAAAAAGCAACTCCGTCTTCGCTAGATGCTGCTGTAGATGAAAAGTCGGCCACATGTAGACGAATATCTCAGTGTAGCCATCTGTAGATGGCTACAGGTGAAAGTTCACGATAACCCCAGTGAATGGCCCGACAGGGTTGTTACTTCACCTAACCTCATGATAATAAAGTAAATGATTGGTCAATTCCACATAAAATACGCGATGGAGTTAACTCATTTCAATGTTTTTGTCAGTACACTACTAACACCAAAATCTTCTATACAAACGCAAATCACTCCAACAGACGATGGTGACGCCCGGATGCTTCTCGCTTGGCATCTCCCCAGAGGAGAAACTCGCCCTCCCTCTTGGTACCACCTGCGCACACCTTTCATCCTCCTCATCCCTCTCCTCTATACTGAACCTCCCTCCTCTACTCCCCACCGCTGTAGACACGTTGATCCAGAAGGCCAAAAAGCAGAAGCCCAAGGACAAAGCCACGGACGCCGGCTACAAGAACAAGAACAAGAACAAGAACAAGAACAAGAGCAAGAGCAACGTCAACAAGAAGCAACAGCAGGTGGCGGCGGCGCCCAAGAGTTCGCAGAAGAGGCTCAAGAAGCAGGGCCACAAACTGCAGAACGTCAAGAAGACGGTGCTCGTGCCCGTGTCCAAGGCTGCTGTACGTTGAGCAGAAGAAGAGGGACAGGGGGTAGGGAGGGACTGAGCTTTGACCGTCTTGCTGTGGACTGTGGACTGTGGGCAGCGCGCGAGAGCCAACGCCGCCGTGGCGTCGGCCAAGAGACAGTCAGTGATCAACAAGCGACGGCCCGGACTCGTGCTGGCCGCCAGGAAGGGGAAGAAGGCGGTCCCAACAGTGCAGCTGCGACCGCACAAGACGTCGGCGGCGCGCAAGCAGCAGAAGAAGGGGAAGAGCTCGACTCAAGGAGGACTGGACGTGTCCAACATTATCAACCACTTCCGCACGCACCCCAAGAAGTTCGATGTGCCCAAGGGCAGCAACCTTCGCATCACCATCAAGTACGTCGGTGGATTGATTGACATGGTCTAGTTGAAGGGGCGAGAGCTTACTGGTGTTTCGTTTTTATTGTTGTGTTGGTAGCCTCAACAACGTCAAGCCCGTGGTTGGCGGTCACAAGTAGCGCGATCAAACGTGGCACAGCTAGCTAGTACTTGCGTCGTGACGATAGCTTTCGTATGATTTCTGCCTCGCTTTTGATTTTTCTCATCCATACCAAGCTTTCGTTGATTCTCTTTTAATCGCTAGCTTCGTTGACGTGGCATGTTGATAAATACTGAAGCGTTTGCAAAGTAACAGATATCCGAGTAGCGGTCCAAGCACGCTGCGTAGTACAGCTGTTGAACAATTTCACCGGCGGTTGCGATTGAACTGCTTGGGGCTGCAGTGTCGAGTTACAACTGGGACTATTTAACAGCTAGAAGAGGCGCAAGTGTGTTGCTGCCGACGACGTCGTAGATACTCAACCTGAACTTCTTTCTGTCTGGTAACGCACGAGATGCCATCTACCAGTTGTCCAGCTTCAGACCAGCCCATGAAGACGCCCGTGTGGCACCCCACAGACACGGCAAACTACCAGCTACCATTCATGATCGCAAAATGGCCATTACTGGTCTCTTTGGAAATGAACTTGTAGAGCTAAGCTTAACATCAATGCTGGCATCAGAACTACAGTCTGTAGTACAGAATCTGCATGCCGAGCTGCTGCTATCTACAAGAACTACTTGCGCACAAAGCAAACTGGTCGACCACTGGGACTTTCGGAACGAAGTTGACGATGGCGTCTATCTTCGCCTTCACTTCAGGTGTCACTTTGTCGACAAAGTTGAGCGCCTTCAGATTCTCCTCCAACTGCTCTGGGCGACTGGCACCAACGAGTACAGCTGACACGTTTCGTTTGAGACGCACCACGCAGTTGCCAACTGCGAAAGGGTGCATTCCAGCTCAGCCGCGATCGGTTTGAGCTGGTCGGCTATCGCCACGTGCGCAGTGAAGCCCTCAAGAGGAGGACCCTCCTCGAACATCGGAGTCGTGAAGCATGAGCCGGCTGGTACATTGCTGCTGTACTTGCCAGTCAAAGTGCCGTACCAGACCCAACTTGTACTCCTTGTCCAGGTCCACGAACTCGAACTCGACCTTGTTGCGCTCGAACATGTTGTACTGCGGCTGCTCGACGATAGGACGGACCGTGCCGAGACGATCAGCGATCAGCGATCTCACAGGCTCCCTGGATGTCGGAGGCGAGCCACTCACTGGTACCCCAGTAGAAAGCCCAGCCTTGCTCAATGAGGTAGTTCATCGCGCGAACCCTTTCCTTCGATGGCGTGTATGGCTCCTGGCGATGACAGAAGACCACAGTCGATCTTCAGGCGCACAATTGACGAATCCATCCCCTCCACGATGTGCTTGCGGCCGAGACCTTGGTCGTTCGGGCCTACATTTTCCAAAGCCCTTGTGGCCATTGAAGAGCTTAGTGGTGATCACTAAGTCTTCACGGCTCCAGACACCGTCAGTGATGCCCTTCTTGATGGCGACGCCCATATTCTCTTCCGCTTGGCCGTTGCCGTAGATTTCGGCGTTATCGAAAAGAAGTTGACCACGCAGTCTTCGTCATCTTGTGCCAAGCTTCCGATGTTTGCTTCTCGCTGTTCTGTACCCAGGAACCGAGAGCGAGCTTGGACACCAGCAGGCCGGAGCTGCCGAGAAAACAGTATGTCATCTTGGTGTCTGCCATGTCGGAACGAGTGGAGATTCACACACTGGCGTACTTCGCTACTTTTGAGATTTCGTATTACGAACTGGCATTGCTGTGCGTCAGTTGTGTGATGTGAGTGAGTGCAGACCTTCGCTCGGTATTTGGAGTATCATTTCTCTTTTAGAGGTGATGCGCTTGATCAGATCGTGCGCCGAAGATAATATTTTTGCACGGCGCACAATCAAACTTGATTGTGGGGCATACATATCCTGTACGAGTCGAAGTTGTCATCTGGATTGGGAGCTACTTGTTCATTTCTCATTTTGCTTCGTTTCGCCCTTGTGCCTCGTCAAGAACCGCTCAAGTATCCACACCATGGCCACCACCACCCACATGACCCACCACTTCCTTGGCAATTCTGGGTTGCTGGTCTCCAAATTATCCCTCGGCGCCTGGATGTTCTACGATACCACCGAGCCGAGATACACGGCCGACAACTGGTACAAGATGATGACCACCGCCTTCAAGCATGGCATCAATTTCTTTGACAACGCTGAGTACTACGCTGACGGCCATTCTGAGGAGCTCACGGGCCTTGCCATCAAGAAGGGCATCGAAGACGGGGTGTGGAGTCGTGAGGACCTGGTGGTGACCACTAAAATCTTCGCTGGCACCAATGGTTTCATGGGCGCTGGTCCAAATGACCAGGGTGTAAGCCGCAAGCACATCATCGAAGGTTTGAAGGCATCTCTTCTCCGCCTTCAGCTCGACAACGTCGACGTGGTCTTCTGCCACCGATCGGAGCCGTATACGCCAATAGAAGAGACTGTGCGCGCCATGAACTTCGTGATCAAGCAGGGCTGGGCTTACTATTGGGGCACCAGCGAGTGGCTCGCTTCGGACATCCAGGAGGCATGCGAGATCGCTGACCGTCTCGGTCTGATCCGACCCATTGTGGAGCAGTCGCAGTACAGCATGTTTGACCGCAACAAAGTGGAGTTCGAGTTCGTCGACCTGTACAAGAAGTACAAACTCGGTCTCACAACGTGGTCTCCATTAGCGTTTGGTGTGTTGGCGGGCAAGTACAGCGCTGGAAGACCGTCCGACTCACGCTTTACAACGCCTGCGTTCAAAGATATGCAGCTTGTCCCAGCTTTGCGGAGCGTGTGGCCATGGCCGACAGTATTCAACTGATCGCAACTGAGCTTGGATGCACGCTGCCGCAGCTGGCGCTCGCATGGTGTGTTTCAAATGAGAACGTATCCACTGTGATGATTGGCGCCAGTCGCCCGGAGCAACTGGAAGAGAATCTGAAGGCGCTAGCATTCGTTGATAAAGTTACACCGGAAGTGAAAACCAAGATCGACGCCATTATCAACTTCCTGCCAACCATTCCACAGCAGGACGCCTTGGCGACTCTGCGCGGCATACACCTGTGAGAGAACAAAGGTCTTAATTCTTTGGGTAGCGAGCGTGTCATCAAGGTTTATTCCCTGGGAGCTGGTTTACTTTAGGAGTTAATCGCACATAAGGTTCCATTCCAACGTGCCTTATTCCTTCATTCCTTCATTCATGCTGCTGCTTGTGAATACAAGCCTACAAATGTCTTCCTCGGATCTTCGCAAGCACGTCCAGCTCCGGAGCAGTGGGGACAAAGTTGAAAATGGTGTCAATCTTTGCCTTCAGCTCAGGCGTCACCTTGTCCACGAAATCCAACGCCTTTAGGTTCTCCTCGAGTTGCTCTGGACGACTGGCACCCACCAGCACGGTAGACACATTTTCATTTGAAGCGCACCACGCAGTAGCAAGCTGCGGGAGCGTGCATCCCAGGTCTGCAGCGATCGTCTTGAGCTTGTCGGCAATCTCCACACGCTCACTAAAGCTGGGCACAAGCGGACGGGCAGCAAAGGCCTTTTCAGAAAAGCGCGAGCCGTCCGGAATTCCAGCGCTGTACTTGCCGGACAAAGTGCCGTAAGCCAGCGGAGCCCACGTCGTAAGGCCAAGTTTGTGCTTCTTGTACAGGTCCACAAACGCGTACTCGACCTTGTTGCGCTCGAACAGGTTGTACTGCGGTTGCTCAACAATGGGACGGATGAGCCCAAGGCGGTCGGCGATCTCGCACGCTTCGCGAATGTCCGAGGCAAGCCACTGACTCGTGCCCCAGTAGAACGCCCAGCCTTGCTCGATCACATAATTCATGGCACGCACAGTCTCCTCGATGGGCGTGAACGGCTCTGGACGATGGCAGAAAATGACATCGACATAGTCCAGCTGCAGCCGGCGCAGCGATGCCTTCGTGCCTTCCACGATATGCTTGCGTCCGATTCCTTGCTCATTGGGACCGCAAACCAAGTAGCCTTTGGCGCCGAGGAAGAATTTCGTGGTGACCACCAGGTCTTCGCGGGTCCAAACACCATCCGCAATACCCTTCTTGATCGCGCCGCCCATGTTGATCTCGGCCAGACCATCGCCGTAGGACTCCGAGTTGCCGTCGCCGTTGGTGTAGTGCAGATCAAAAGTCTCAAGTAATCGCATTTGAAGTAATCGAGCTGCTGAAGTAATCAGGTTAGGTTTCTCAGGCTTCGCAGTGATCCATAATAAGGCTAAACCTGTACCGGTACAGAAGTAAAATAAAAACAGTTCTAATATTCGTTCGCTCAATAATGACTGGTTTTGGCATTTCAAGCGTTTCAAAACGACGTTTCGTTTTTTTCTTCGAAATTGAGAACCTATGATTCTTCTTGCTGCTGCACAATTGACTACCACTAATATTGGTCGAGATGACGAATATTTTCAAGGCGATAAGGAAAAGGCGATGGAAACGTCGATTTTTTTCAATTCTGGCTGGGTGGTATTACACCCCCTATTCGAGACATCTTTTTGAAACGCTTGTACATCACAGTGACTTGACCGTCATTTTTGATATTACCCCCTTTTGACTACAGATTTTAAGTCATCTAGGCCTTATTATGGGTAGCAACATTTGGGTTGTGGCGAGTAGCTCACAGTTCCTGCTTAGGCGTCGTGGCTGGGAGCACGCGCCCCAACCAAGATCGGATGTCTTTGATCTCTTGTGGTGAGGATGTGTGATCCATGTTCGGGTATGTGTGGAACGTGATGTCCTTGACGCCGGCGTCAGTCAGACGTTGCTTCGACTTCTGGGCCCACTCGTAGCGAGCACGCGAGTCAGCGTCGCCGTGGCAAATGAGCAGAGGCACTTCCGCCGTCTCGGGAGCAAACTCGAACTCCTGTTTGTAAGTGAGAAGAAGAGCAATGGTGAGTTTATCTCTCTTCAAATCAAAACAAGAACAGGCGAATACCCACCTTCTCGCGGGGGATGAACGAAGACAGCACTATGATGCCACCGATCGGCTGCTTGGTCTGGAAGCCCGTGAAGTACGACACTGCGCCGCCCTGGCTAAAGCCTCCCAGAACGATACGTGAGCGCGGGATGCCTGCCCCAACCTATTCAAACAATGAAAAGCAATTCTTGCCAGCGTAAGTCAAACAACAACAACAGCCTGATGCTAATACAAATTTGTAGCTCACTCACCTCTTGAGCAATCATAGACTGTAGAACATCGTGGGTCTGGCCGATTCCTGCTGCGTACCCTGCACCGCCCACGAACGCTTCAATATCGTACTAGGAAGAGTAAGCAACGATACTACAATGTTAGCACTGTGCATTATTCCTCATCGATTGGCACAGTTCCGTCGTACCCACGCAGGGATCTCGCGGCCGTTTGCGATGGTCACCGGTCGAGGCGCGGCTGGCGAACAACAAGAACCAACACAGTAACATCAGCACCCCCGCAATAGATTTGGTGGATCTAGCAAAGCACCTACCAGTGGGGAGCACGAACTTGACGTGCGGCATGTCCTTGGCAAAGCTGCGGAACATGTCGGCCCAGCCGTGCGCCGTGTCTCCGAGTCCGTGGAGGAAAAACACCACCGCAGTGGGGTTCTCGCTATTGAAGACGATGGTGTTCTGCTTGTCGACGACCATTCTGACGGGACTGGGGCTGCTGCTGCTGGACACAAGCGTGCTGAATAGCAAATGGAGAAATGCACAGAGGAATCTCATGCTTGTCGAACGAAACTGTCGGAATGCGGAGCTCTATGTTAGCCGCAGACGGCTGCTGTCTTTGTCTCACTATGATTCGATTTCGCGGGGCGTTTACGAGCCGCCAAAAGAGCAAAGATGATGCAATCCTAGTGACGTTAGCAAGCACCGGGGTTTGCCTGGTACAGTATGGACAGCAACACGATTGCATTTTGGGTCAAGTCCTCCACAGGGGACAGGGGGCACGATGAATACTTCAAACTCGTCGAACTACTTCTGCGTCTCAGGGATCACGCGCTGGAGCCACTTGGCCACGTCGTCCAGCTCCTCCTTGCAGGCGCCGTGCTCCATGTCCGGATACGAGTGAAACTCGACGTCCTTCACGCCCGCCGACTCCAGCTTCTCCTTGGACATCTTGCCGTAATCGAAACGCACAACCGGGTCCTTTTCGCCATGGCACATGAGAAGTGGCACGTCTGCCGTCTCCGGGGCGAGTTGGAACGACTGCTCAAGCAAACAACCGCCACGTCAAAAACCAAACTCCTCTCCATTGCATCCACTCCAAACCCTGCTGAACGTACGCTGTAACGCGGAAGATATCCCGACATGGAGATGACGCCACCCAGCGCCGTCTTGGTCTGATAGCCCGAGAACATCGACAACGCCGCGCCCTGACTGAATCCCCCGAGCACAATACGCGACAGAGAAATCCCTCCAGCCACCTGCAAATAAAACAACAACAACTACATCAGCAACTTCCCTCCACGCCCCAAGCACCAACCATTCTATCGCCCACCTGCTTCTCAATGATCGTCATGATGCGTTTACAGGAGGCGTCAATTCCATCGGCGCTGTCTCCGTTCACACGATCCAGAGACTTGATGTCATACTGCACAGAACAATCCCCTACCTTTCAGCCCCACAACCAATGCCTACATTCACTCTCTCTTTGGTTGACGTACCCATGCGGGCATCCGCATGCCCATGTTGAGTGTCACTGGCATGGGCGCAGCTGGCAGAGTGAAATATCCCAGATATGGTTATGGTCAGCAGCAAGTTCCATAACCCCTCTCCTAAAATGATACTACGTAGTATAGTTTACCCGTGGGCAGCACGAACTTGACGTGAGGCAGTCCCTTGGCCAGCATGTCCATAGCGTCGCTCCAGCCGTAGCCCGTGTCTCCCAGGCCGTGCAGGAACACCACCTGGCAGGAAGGACATTTTTGGGTTGAGCTATTGGGTATTATCACAGCAAGTGGGAGACGATGACAACGAACAAACCGCGGCTGTGGGCTTCTCCGGGGACAAGACGATGTTCTTGTCCGTGTCCGTTGTCGTGCGAATCGTGCTCATGGTTCTGATGCTGTAGCGTCCGAAAGGTCTGCCAGTCTTGGCGAGGCAGCGTGCGAGCATTTGGTGGATTTGAGTACCTCAAAATATACACCCGTTTCTGGATTTTATCCAAAAGTGAATGTTACGCAGTTTTTGGATTTTATCGTGGTTACGCTGTTTTAGGATTTTATCATGGTTACGCAGTCTGTGGAGTCAACAAGGCCAGCGATCCAGATTTTTCATCAAAGAATCGACAGGATCGTTGGCCGTGTTGACTCCGGCGAGAAACGCCTACAGTACAGACAACGACGGTGAAATCTGCCACACTATAAAAACGCGCCCACGTCGATCATTGCGGGCTCCACACGTCCAGCGATCCACAATGTTAGGCTTCGAATCGACTGGATCGCTGGACGTGTGGAACCCGAATTAGGCTGAACCCCGGGCGGATTTCACCGTCGTTTGTCTGTATTCGGGATTATTTTTCTCGAATTCCAATTCAATTTTATATTTTATTTTCTGGGCGCTGCTACCGTAGATCTCCCCAAATATTTATTAACTGTTGCAGCTTGCCTCACCGTCGACCATGTTTTGGTTACGGCTGTGGCCCATTTGCGTGCTCCGCGTTTGAAGGACCGCATCCTCAGAAAACGAATTTTTCCTCCCTGTCTAACAATGTTGTATGTTGTGGGCTGTCAGCCATTTATTTGCTGCCCAATCTGCGCGATTGACTGAGTAGGTGATGCCTTCCAGCTCCTCTCCAGCAACCAACGAGCCACCCCGACGAATCGAAGTTCTGGGCCCTCCCATTCATCGCGCAACAAGCAAGCCCCTTCTTCGCAGACATCGTGTCCATAGTTACTGTACAGGAACAACATCACTGGGACGTGACCTCCCAGTAAAGCATCTCTCATTGCACTCGGCGAGCAAGCTTCTGCTCCGTTAGCATGAAGATACTCCAACACTTGTAAGTGGCCACCAACTGCGACCATATCAACGATGTCGGCCGTTAAATCCTTTCTTTTGTTTGCAAGCAGCCACTTGAGAACGTCCAAATGTCCGCCTGCTGCTGCTAAACACATTGCCTTAGAGGTGTATCCTTCGCTTCGGTTTGATCGAGCCATACTACCGTCTCTAAGTGCCCCCCCCCCCCCCGTAGGCGGCCCAGTTCATCGTAGCAGTCGTGCAGCCCTCCGACCGATTGTCGTGAAGTCATTTTACTACATCCATGTGGACTCCTTTGCAGCCCCATCCATCGATCTCCTCGTACAACCTTCGTTACGATGAGTGTGCAACCACTGAACGACTTCCAGGTGACCATTTTCAGCCGCCTTTTCAATTGCAGACACGTCGCAGCCTCCGCCACGCGTCGTGTGCAACCACTTAATGACTTCGAGGTGGCCATTCTCGGCGGCTCCGTTCATTGCGGATACTGAATACCATTCCTTTCGAAGTTTGTGCTGCCACTGCACCGCCTCGATAAATCCTGCGGTGACAGCTCCATCCATAGCTAGCGTCGTTGCGGGGCACTTGTGATAGTCGAGCCATCGAGGTCCTGCACTGGCTACTTGGTCAATACAGTCGACAGTCAGCTGCCGCTCTCCAACCTCTTTGACGAGCCACTGTAACATATCCAAGCACTCACTTGCTGCTGAAATGGGCACAGCTCCAGAGAAGGAATGCGCCAGCCCGTTTACATGCAACCACTGCAGGAATTTCAGGTCGCCGTCCTGGCTGCAGCATTCACCCAATCCGTCAATGGCGCAGCATTTCACGATACCCCATTGGTGCCTCTTGCATGCGCCTAGAAGTGCATCCTCTGTACTCACAGCAGATCCGTCTTCTGCCAGCAACCACTGCCCGTCGACGCTGTCGCTTCGAGTCCAGCTCCATTTCTTGACCAACGAATACCGTCGCCAGCAGTGTGCCCAAGAAGTCGAAAGCGCTTGTGAATCGAACTGAACCGCATAGGATACTTCTGCCCTCGATCCATCCACTGCGACATCGAGAGCAGCATGGATTGCGTGCAGGATATCCTAGTCCATGACGTGGTTGTACTTCGAAGTCTGTAGGATTTAGTCAGCAAGTAAATTTACAGGGAATACGAAAGGCATTTACTACGTAAGCTTAGTACCAGTTCGCAGGAGCTGTTGGAAGTTGCTTCACAAGTGACGCTTGCGGATTTCGCGCAGGTGGTCAGGCACAGGGTGTGTAGGCACAAAGTCAATGATGGCGTCGATCTGAGCCTTTACCGTGGGTGTGAGCTTCTCGACAAAATCCAGCGCTTTGAGATTTTCTTCCAGTTGCGACTGGCGACTGGCCCCCACTATCACAGTGGAGATGTTCTCATTCGCGACGCACCACGCGAGGGCCAACTGAGCCAAAGAGCAGCCCAGTTCTGCTGCGATGGGTTTGAGCTTGTCGGCCTTTTTGGCTCTCTCATCGAAGTCTGTTCCCCACAAAGCATTGCGCATCTCATCCGTGTACAAGCGGGAACCTTGAGGGATATCCGAGCTGTATTTGCCAGTCAATGTGCCAAACGCAAGCGGAGACCACGCTGTGATGCCGTAGTTGAGCTTTTTGAGCAGGTCCACAAGCTCGAAATCGATGCGGTTCCGTTCGAAGAGGTTGTACTGAGACTGCTCCACAATAGGGCGGATCAAGCCAAGGCGGTCAGCGATCTCGCACGCCTCAGTGATCTCACTCGTCGACCAGTTGCTCGTTCCCCAGTAGAACGCCCACCCCTTCTCAATGATGTAGTTCATCCCGCGTACAGTCTCTTCAATTGGAGTGAAGGCGTCAGGGTGGTGACAGAAGTTCACGTCGACGTATTCAAGTCCCATCCGACCGAGCGAAGCTTGAGTGCCTTCGACCAGGTGTTTGCGGTTCAAGCCTTGGCTGTTCGGAGTGCCGTTCATGAGCCTTTGGTTCCGCTGAAGTTCTTCGCCGTCACCACGAGATCCTCGCGGCTCCAAACACCCTCGTCGATGCCCTTCTTGATCGCACCGCCCATCAGCTCGTCTGCACGGCCAAGGGCGTAGTTCTCTGCGGAGTCGAAGAAGTTGACACCATGCTTGAATGCCGTCTGCATCATCTGGTACCATGCATCGACCGTGTTCTTCTTGTCTTGAAACATCCAGGACCCGAGAGCGAATTTGGACACGAGGAGACCCGAGTTGCCCAGGAACCGGTAAGTCATCTTAGTCGCAGAAGTAGTTGACGTCATTGTAGAGACTAAAGTAGAGCGTCAGGAGTAGGGGGCCAATTCCGGAATGACATGCACGGGGAGCTCCTGCGACCCCAGGTTCAACGTACCGTGATTTTAGCAGAAAAATCATGTGGTCACCAATGGTGGCTCGCCATAATCTTGTGGTAGGCATCAACAAATTGGTAGGCCTTGTTGGAAAGGGAAGCTTAGGTGCGGCAACTGTATCATACCTCAACTACAAAGATAATGTTGCCTTCAAGTGCCTCGCACGGATTTCCTGGAGGTGTTCCACCCATGGCTGCGATGGCACGTACTGGACGATGGCGTCGAATTCAGCCTTCACCTCCAGCGTGATCTTGTCGATGAACGCAAGCGCCTTTAGGTTCTCCTCCAGTTGCGACGATCTGCTCGCTCCGACCAGCACTGTCGCTACGTGTTCATTTGCGATGCACCATGCGAGCGACATTTGAACCAACGAGCAACCCAGTTTTTCCGCGATGGTTTTGAGCTTGTCGGCCTTCTCGACGTTCCTGGCGAATACCTCACCACCGAACATTGATCGGCTCCATCGCGAAGCGAGAGCCCTCAGGGACGTTGCTGCTGTATTTACCAGTCAACGTGCCGAAGGCGAGTGGAGACCAGACCGTCACGCCATACTTGTACCTCTTGTACAAGGTCGTAAACTCAAACTCAACGCGGTCGCGAGAGAAGATGTTATACTGCGACTGCTCCACAATGGGACGGATCAAGCCAAGACGATCAGCGATCTCGCACGCTTCCAGGATGGAGCTGGCGGGCCAGTTACTCGTGCCCCAGTAGAATGCCCAGCCCTGTTCGATGATGTAGTTCATCGCACGGACTGTTTCCTCGATCGGCGTGTACGGCTCTGGGTGGTGGCAGAAGACCACGTCCACGTAGTCGAGACCCATTCGGGCCAGAGCAGCCTGGGTGCCCTCAATCAAGTGCTTGCGATTCAATCCCTGGCTGTTCGGGGTGCCGTTCCGGAAGCCGTTCCACTGAAGATCTTGGTAGTGACCACAAGGTCCTCACGGCTCCACACTCCCTCACTAATGCCCTTGTTAATGGCACCACCCATGAACACATCAGCTTGGCCCAGAGCGTAGTTCTCGGCGGAGTCGAAGAAGTTGACGCCCTGCGCAAAGGCAGTCTTCATCATGTCGTACCAGGCGTCGACGGTGTGGCTCTGGTCAGGGTACATCCACGAGCCGAGCGCAAGCTTGGACACGAGGAGACCCGAGTCACCCAGGAAGCGGTAGGTCATCTTGATCGCAGCAGCCATTGTTGTTTTGTCGAGTAGAGTACTTGATGTACTTGGCACGCACGTGGGGAATTGTGAAATGTCGGAGGATCAGCTCGAGTGCATCGGCAGCACACCTTTTGAGAAATCGTGGCAGTCAAAGCCATGCTAATCAATGGGCTGCATAATCATTGCTTGGTGTCGGCATAGTCGCCGTGGGCGTGGGAGACCTCGGCATCATTGCTTCGTGGTTGATTTGGTTTGGGAGTTCCGTGCCCTCCAAGGGCTCGATTACGAGACTGCATCCATTGCATGTATTATGCCCAGTCGGCGCAATCTGGGTCAATAACTTGTATCTGAAGTAATACGGCTCAATGCATAATCTAGCGACGGAGAAGCAGTGTGCTCCACACTCGAACTCATTGTCCAATTTTCTTTGTGATACAACATCCTCTCCCAGCTCACGCTTTGACGCACGATGGCTCCTGCTACCCCTGCCAAAATGACGTACCGCTTCCTCGGAAACTCCGGTCTGCTCGTGTCCAAGCTCGCTGTCGGCAGCTGGATGTACCGAGAAGAGTACCAGACAGTGGACACTTGGTACGAGATGATGAAGACCGCCTTCAAGCGTGGTGTCAACTTCTTCGACAATGCCGAGATCTATGGCAACGGCCAGGCCGAAGAAAACATGGGCGGCGCCATCAAGAAGGGTATTGAAGAAGGCGTGTGGAGCCGCGAAGACCTCGTTGTCACCACCAAGTTTTTCGCCGGCTACAAAGGCTTCACTGAGTCTGGCCCGAACGACCAGGGTTTGAGCCGAAAGCACATTGTCGAAGGTGCCCGTGCCTCGCTGCGCCGTATGCAGTTGGACTACGTGGATGTCATCTTCTGCCACCGCTCGGAGCCTTGCACCCCCATTGAAGAGACTGTCCGCGCGATGAACTACGTGATCAAGCAAGGGTGGGCTTTTTATTGGGGTACCAGTGAGTGGCTTGCTTCCGATATCCGCGAAGCGTGTGAAATTGCGGACCGACATGGCTTGATCCGCCCCGTCGTGGAGCAGTCGCAGTACAACATGTTTACTCGCGACAAGGTGGAGTACGAGTACGTAGATCTGTACAAGAAGTACAAGTTGGGTCTCACGATCTTCTCGCCGTTGGCCTACGGCATTCTAACCGGTAAATACAGCAGCGGCAAACCGGACGGTTCACGCTTCACGAAGGCAGCGTTCGCCAATCGTGAGATGGTTCCTACCTACGACGAGCGCGTCGAAATTGCCGACAAACTCAAACTGATCGCGAAGGAGCTGGGTTGTTCGCGGCCGCAGCTAGCCACTGCGTGGTGTGTGTCCAATGAGCACGTGTCAACTGTCCTCGTTGGTGCGAGCCGCCCGGAGCAGTTGGAAGAGAACTTGAAGGCTATCGAGTTCGTCCGTCGCAGCTCGAGGAGAATCTGAAAGCCCTGGAATTCGTGGATAAGGTCACCCCTGAAGTGAAGGCGAAGATTGATGCGATCGTCAACATTGTGCCTCGCGTGCCTCAACAGAATCGCCTTGCCAACCTCCGAGGTCACCATTTGTAGGATGCGCTGCGGGGCTGAAGTGCCCGTGCTGCTTAGCGCGCACAATTAAGCTAATTGCCTGTCTGCATGCACACACAACTCTGGCAACATCGATACCAGTACATGTACCAAACAAGTTGTTTGTCTTTTTATTGTGTGTTCATCGTGCAAACTGAAGTACAGTATTCGAAGTACGACCGCGTGCGTAACCAAACTGGTCCAATATTAGTCGATAACGAAATTCATGACGCGTACCCATTTCCACTCCCTTCTTGACGGTGCTATCCAAATTTTCCTCCGATAAGCAACCTCTATAGGTCTCCGCAGTGTCAAATAAGTTGATGTCACCCTTGTACGCAGTTTTCATCATCTCGTACCATGCGGCTACCGTGTACTTGTTGTCACCGGTCATCCAAGACCCGAGCGCAAACGAAGAGACCGGAGTTGTCTAGAAAGCGGTAGGTCGATTTTTCGGCTTGGGGGAACATTTACAAGCTGCGAGAGCGCAAGTTTGCTAGTAAACTGGATTTGAGCAAAGGAATGCAAAAGAAGCACGATTTATTCAATTTCCAAACAGCGCTCTGTCACTTGCTAAGACTCCAACAACATTGGTTCAGCCTGCAAAACAAACATGGAGATGACAAGCATTTAGAGGTGACGCTTACGCAGGAAAGCAAGAGGGTTCATCTCAGGCACCGTCGGGACAACAGTGTAAATCGCGTCGATTTTGGCCTTCACTTCAGGAGTGATCTTGTCCACGACTGGCTCCCAACAGAACAGTCGACACGTTCTCATTCGAGACACACCACGCAAGCGCTAGTTGCGCGAGCGAGCAGTCGAGCTCCTTCGCAATGGGTTTCAACTTTTCAACCAGCTCAATGTTCTTGGTGAACATGTCCACCGGTAAGGGGGGACCCGCCTTGAGCTCGGTCGTAGGACGGGAGCCTTCTGAAGGTGCACTATACTTGCCCGTCAACGTGCCCGAGCACAGAGGAGGCCACACAGTGAGGCCGAGTTTGAACTGTTTGTACAGATCCAGAAACTCGTACTCGACCTTGTTTCGCTCGAAAATGTTGTACTCCGGCTGCTCCACCACCGGGCGGATAAGTCCAAGGCGGTCGGCAATCTTGCATGCCTCAGTTATGTCCGAGGCAAGCCATTCACTGGTCCCCCAGTAGAAGGCCCAGCCTTGATCGATGACGAAGTTCATGGCTCGGACGGTGGCAGAACACAACGTCGACGTAGTCGAGCTGCATCCGACGCAGCGATGCCTTCAGGCCTTCCACGATGTGCTTGCGACACAATCCCTGAGCGTTCGGGCTGGATTGATCCCACGCGATCGTTCCGGCGAACAGCTTGGCAGTCACCACAAGATCTTCCCGACTCCAGACGCCTTCATCGATGCCGCGCTTGATAGCACCGCCCATGTTGCGCTCCGCCAGCGTCTCGCCGTAGTTTTCCGCCGTGTCGAAGAAGTTCACGCCGCCTTGGAACGCCGTGACCATCATCTTGTACCATGCGTCTACCGTGTAGTCGTCACTGGCCCACATCCATGAGCCAAGAGAAAACTTGGAAACGAGCAGACCAGAGTTGCCAAGAAAGCGGTGCGTCATCTTAGTCGCGGTGGCGGGGGCCATGGTAGCTGTTTTTTGGGGCTTGGTGTTGTTGTTAGTCCAACGAAGCAAATTCAGAAGTGAGATGCAATGAGGTTTCCACCGATGGTGATGGTGGTGAAGACAAGTGTTAACGAGGCCAATTTGTGAGCAAGGTTTGTCAGTGGTGATCAACCCCGTAATCGGGACGTGAAAAGGAATGAATGTTACTTCGTGTACGAAGCAGTCAGTTGAGTCGCACCGGTCAAGCAATCTTGCGCAGATAATAATGAAAGAACGCTGACCGAAGGCAAGTTGAAGTGTTTCGACCACATACATCCGTTGATTACGTTGAAAAATACCAAAACCAGGATATATTGATTTGCTTTACATTTTTCGAGTAATTATCCACTAAGTAACCACATTATGGCATTCATTTGAATCAATTTGGTTCAGAGCCTGTGGGTTTCCCACTGTGGGAAGGTCAACTACTTGAAGCTCACACTTTCGCTTTTGCTTCCTCCCTACAGAGCAACACTCACCATGGCCCCCAACTCGACGCCCACCAAGATGACCCACCGCTTCCTGGGCGACTCCGGTCTTCTGGTCTCCAAACTCGCCCTCGGGTCTTGGATGGCGTACGACGAGAAATACACCGTCGACAGCTGGTACGAGATGGTCAAGATCGCCTATCAGCACGGCGTCAACTTGTACGACACGGCTGAAATCTACGGCAACGGCCAGGCCGAAGAACTCCTCGGTGGTGCCGTCAAGAAGGGCATCGCTGAGGGAATTTGGAGTCGCGAGGATCTCGTCATCTCCACTAAAGTCTTTCTCGGTTACAAGGGGTTCACGGAATCCGGTCCTAATGACCAGGGGAACAGTCGCAAACACATTGTGGAGGGGGTCAAGGCGTCTCTTAAACGTCTCGACCTCGAGTACGTTGACGTTGTCTTCTCGCACCGTCCGGATCCTTACTCGCCCATTGAGGAGACAGTCCGAGCCATGAACTTTGTCATCAACCAGGGCTGGGCCTACTACTGGGGGACCAGCGAGTGGCCTGCGCCAGATATCCGTGAAGCTTGCGAGTTTGCCGACCGACTGGGACTGATCCGTCCTATTGTCGAGCAGGCTCAGTACAACATCTTTGTGCGCAACAAAGTGGAGTACGAATTTGTGGACCTGTACAAGAAGTACAAGTTGGGTCTCACGACGTGGTCGCCATTGGCGTATGGCATCCTAACGGGCAAGTACAGTGACGGAAAACCGGAAGGCTCACGATATACTAGCCCAATGTTCGAAGAGAGGAATCCTCTAGCGGAGGGCTTTGCAGAGCGCGTGGAGATGGCGGACAAGCTGAAGCCGATCGCGAAGGAGCTGGGCTGCTCGCTCGCCCAGATGTCTATGGCGTGGGCTGTCGCGAATGAGAACGCATCGACGGTGCTGATTGGAGCGAGCCGTCCGTCGCAACTGGAGGAGAACTTGAAGGCGCTGGATTTCGTGGACAAGATCACGCCAGAGGTGAAGGCCAAGATCGACGCGATCGTCAACTTCGTGCCGACAGTGTCGAAGATGGACCACTTCGCCCTGCTGCGTGGCCGCCACCTATAAGGACCAACATTCGTGTTTTATCACTGCTGAGTGCACTGACTTCCTAAAGAGGATGGCTAGATGCAATTTCTTCCTTTTAGCT
>LGSN01000296.1:0-42216 GCA_001314375.1 Phytophthora podocarpi | reverse complement strand
GACGTTTCTCCGCCCTCTGCAGTCGATCACCGATGTCTACCTCGATTAGGACGATGTCATCGACCCATTTGAAGATCAAGTACGGCTCCATGTGGCTCAACACTCTGTACGCTGGAAATGTCTGACCGCCTTGCCGAAAACTGCAAAGAATCCAGGAGATGACGTCCACCCAAATACAGCCATGCCAGACACGATGCCATGAGAAGTGCGCGGTAGTTTCCCCCCAAAAGATGATGCGTGGTCTGCGTGGACTGGGACGTGATGGAACGCATCAGCGATGTCCGCGATCATGGCATAGATAGCGTACCCAGGGTACCGGAGCCGCAGGTCGCGAATGCGCTTTGCAATCGAGACGAAGGGATCCCAAGTCGCATCTGGCGACGTAGAGGAGTCAGTCTGGTCGTTCACCGGGCCGCCTGACGGTGCAGACAAATCATGGATGATACGACCGTCGAATTGGATCGGTTTGTCCTTCTTTGGGACCAAGGTGAAGGCGCTCGAATGGAAGCCAGGGTCCTTGGTCAGCGTTGTCAACGATGCGATCAAGCAACGGCCCTTGTAGTAGTCGACTAGAAGCTTGTCCGTCACAATAGTCGAACCGACCTCGGCGCCGGCGTAGTTGTCAGGAACCAGCCGAGCACCATGACGATTGGCAGGGTCCACCCAGGGTGGAATCAACCCATCCGTAGCGACGGCACACAGAAGCTGGAGTTGTGGGTACGTGGCCAAAGGAGTCTTGTACAATCATGAGCGAAGGGCCTTGTTTGGGCGGCGGTCCGCTGGGGTCTAACTCCGGAACAACTCAAGCGTTCAGCGAATGCCGAAGCGTGGGTTGGCGATGAGAACATCCAGGGTGTTAGCGTCGGGTACGAGTAATAAAAAGGATCCTGGACCGGCGACCAGGAATGCAGATTCCATCGGAAAGCGTATCTCGAGTAACCCGGCAGCCTCACAGAGACCGGCGAAAACGTCCTCTGGTACGCACCGAGGGAGACCGTCGAAGTCAGAAGCCAGGAGATGCGCCGGCGTGGTGACGGAGTCTGGTGCTGGGTGACGAAGCACTTGTTCGTGAATGGGACGATCCGGGCACGGTGGCACAAACCGGTTTCGGATGAGTTGGGCAGCCGTAGTGAGCTCGTTGAGCACCAGCGTCCATATCGCCATCGCATGGGCATGGAGATCACAGGCGTTCACCACTGGATGTGTCAGGAAATGTAGTAACACCGTCGGGATCAGGCCGACTGGGCGGCGGCGGCTTGGCCTGGCCAGAGCATGCCGCTGTGCGTTTGATCAACGCCCGGTGGACAACGTCCATGATCCAGTTGAATAGTGCGTCCGCAGCGACGTTGGGCTCCCGAGTATGTGCCACAGGTAATAGGGGCAGTCCCGCCCCCATGCATCGGATGGGAGCAACACACGAACGGAAATGTGGCGCGCGACAGGCAGACAATGTTAGCGCTTGACGAATGATCAGACTGGAATCGCCTAACACATGAGCTGTCCCTCGAGGAAGATGCGCTCAAAGCCACCGAAGGCAGACTAGAAGGACCTGGGCCTCCATATCATTGTTGGTTTGAGCGTCGGCAAAGGTGCGCACCTCCCAGTGGCGGATGGAGTGCACCATAGTTCAGACGCACCAGGCGTAAGCACTGCGCTTCGATTCTGGGCAGTGGGCGCCATCGAATGACGCGAAAACAATAGTCCGCTGTAGGGCCTGGCCCTCCGTAACTGTGCCGGTCGCGCCTGGCGCAGTAGAAGCCGCTGGACTTGCGTCAGGCTCAAGCGCTGGCTGTGAGTACGTCGCTACAGGAACGGCCGGGTCTGCGTCGGACGCAAGTGTTAACCGTACGCATTGCGCTACAGGAACCTCCGAGTTTGCGTCAGACGCAAGCGCTGACTGTGCACATGGTGCTGCATGAACCTCGGGGTATGTGTCAAACATGAGCACTGGAGGAATTCCTTGGGATGGCGGTGTCATGATCAGTAGCCGAAGTTCATAGGAGCCAGGCTCGGCGAGCGGGAACCTAGTGCCAGGCACTGGATCGGAGAAAGCGTCAGACGCAGTAAGAAGCACGGGCAGGTTTGAAAACGACGAAGTCATGTTATCACTGGATAATGGAAGACCAGAACAGAGCCTGCCCCCGCCGCTTCACGCATGTTGGGGTTGTCCTGGCTTGAGTACACCGTGGTGGGTCATAACCCATTGCAGAACGTCCAGCAACTGGTGCAGCTCATGAACGTGAGGCCATCAGGGAGAGGTCCAGTCCTTCACGACCTGAAAACGCGCGCACACATGGGTGCCGTTATTGCGTGGAATTTGGGTCCTCGTGCCATCAGGAATGACGGGCTGCTGGACAGCCTGCCCCCTCGAAGGAGCATACGAGGACGCCTGGGGTCGGCACTGGGGGAGATTCGTGTTGGAAGCGAGTTGGAGTTACTCCGAGGCCCTCGGAAAGAACCCTGGAGTACAGTCCGGACCATAGCGTCGTTTAGGCCTCGTGAGACGTACTGCTGGTACGTCGGGGAGTCGTCCTGGAGAACGCTAAGCGCATGATTGTTCAGGTCTTGATAGTGAACGTCGTGGAGCATGTCACTGAAGAGCTCACCAAACACCGCTTGGTATAGGTTGCACATGGCATTAATCACCTGGGCCGGCGACGACGTGGTAACTCTGCGTACTGCATCGCCATGGGCCGTCCGAAACACGGCGGCCACATCGGCAGGATACCAGATCGCTGCCGCATCCTGGATGACGTAGAGAACGTGGTGGAGTTGGTCCGCTCGGCGGATCTGGTAGAGCGGAGGGGGCTCAGCCCCACCCCATTTGTTGTCGTCATGGACGACGGTGCGGTCCTGCTGAGATGATCCTGGGTCCTCAGAGGACAGGAAATGGTCGATGGGGCGGTCCTCGAAGTTTACAGCGTACAGTATCTTGATGACAACCTTGGTCACCCGGTAAGTGTTGCGAGATCGTTCGCGCTGGAGCATGGAGAGGACCTTGTCCTGTGGGGTCATGCTACGAAACCGGTCGAAAGTCACATTACCTTGGCAGGGATGCGGCCCAACGTCGTGAACACGGGCCTCATTAGCATTTAACCGGAATAGGCTGTTACCCGTCGGACGGGCCCCCGGGGGCGACCGTCCACTGGATCGTGAACGGCGTCGATCAGGAGAGGCGAGTCTGGCCCGTGAAGAAAACCGACGACCCAGAGACCGTGAGCGAGAGTGTCGTCCCGATCGATGGCGCTGCAGACTGCGGCTGCGAGATCGGTACCGCGCCTGGCGCGGCGGCGACCGGCGGCGAGAATGTCTGCCGCATCTGACGCGATGCACGAGTGCGTGAACGGGAGCGACTGCGAGAACGTCGGCGAAGAGCGCGTCTGGGAGATCGGGATCGAGAGCGTGCATGTCCACCCCGGGTTGTGGCCTGTCCACGAGGTTCCGGAGGGAACGGGCCCGCAGAAACTACTGAATGCGGAGATCTAGATGGAACGTCAACGTCTGGCGTGGTCGTGCGAGAAGAATTGCCCTGGGCAGTATGGACGACGTGCTCTGGTTGTAGCTGATGATTGCGATGGATGAAGGCGGTCAGCTCGGCCATTTGCCGCATCATGGCGTGGGTGGCTTCCGTGGCCGCTCGCTGTTGTTCAATCAGTGCCAGTACCAATGGGGTTACCGCCTGACCAGATATTAGCGGCGCCTCGTCCTAAGCCGGTCCGCCGGGGTTGAAGTTGACCCTGGGCCCGAAGCATGAGAAACAGTTTCAGCAGTCCCCAACGCGCCGGGCGCAATCGAGGCAGGCCTGGCTGGAAGAGAGAACTCGTCGATGGGCGTGAGTAAAGTGTCAGTGAGACTCAGTAATTACAAGACTGGCTGGGCAGTCCCAGGTTGAGGGCCTTCGTCGACAGTCTGCGAATTCTTAGCTGCGTGGGCAAAGGCCGTCACCGTCGTTGGGGTTATGAATGAGACGGCCCGATTGCTCATATCCACCGCTGACACAGTGTTTGAGCCTGGCACGATGAATGCGCGGCAGATACGCGTGGTGACCTGTGACGGATCAGATCCGAGGCCAGCAGGCACCGCTGCCCAGGCTTGAGCAAAGTCTGGCCGTTGCGCGGACGTAGAAGCTCCATGGCAGAACCCCAACACATACTCAGCACGACTAATATGGTTGGCGCGCACGCCATCCAATGAGATAGCTACTACCCGACGGGGTTCATCTGCGTAGTGTCGCATGGCCACCATGCATACGTAGCCGGAGCCAGGTTCCAACAAGACGTCAATGTTGTCTACCAGCGTGAGCGTCGACGTTCGTTCATAGTGGACGACCTGGCCGCACAGGCAGACGTCGGACGTCTGGCGGACGTACTTGTTGTCGTTCGTGGGTGACGCCACGTAGAAGACGGAGAAGCGAATGGACACCATAGTTTTCTTCCTGGGTAGCCTGGCTGCGTCTTCGTGGAGCGCTGCACTATTCTTCTTCGTAGACTTGGTCCGTTTGAGCTCTGAGCTTAGGCGAGCCAAATGGCGAATCGTCTGGAATTCTCCGTTCTGGCTTGGTTCGAAAACCCACGGTTTGGCCACGTGACCAACTCGTACTTAACTGATCACTTTCATGTTTCGCTTTTCGGTCAACAAAACGTTCCAACACTCTAGTACTGGGTTCCTGGCAATTCACTTTTTTACATATTCATAAAACACACCATATAAAATTACCTCACTCGACGTGTCTTCCTTAGCGTCAAATTCAGACTGCATTTGTCTGCTAACAGGATCACGGAGTTCAGTACCCCCCCCCCCCACNACGACCCCCCCCCCCCCACACACACACATAAATATGCGTGTCAGGAATATACGCAACGGAACGGCAAATAAGTCAAAACTGCTTTTCATCACTTGCGCTTGTGTGAAATACCCAATCACAACTTTGCTTATCCTCTCACAGCTCCGAATCCAGCAGCACGAATGCTAAAATAAAATCCACTAGCACCAATAACACCAGCAATAGTGCCAGCTGCACCACTCGCTGTTCCATTTCCACTATCAACATTCTGCGACCCAGACGAACGGCCGTCGTGTTAGTTGCACTTCTAGGTTGCGCCGGTACAGCTCCAGAACTTGTTCGGGTCGACGACATTCTTCCCTACGATGAGCCTCTCTAATTGAGCGAATTCCCGCAGCTTGGGCTTATGCCCTGACCGCACAGACAGATTAAGTGAAGGGAGGTGGAGCGGAAAGCGGAGACTAGTTGACCACAGCGAAAGTCTGGGATTGATGGGGGGAAACCTCATGCAGTGTAATACACCATCTTTGTTAAAACTGCACTACTTAACTGTCTTTACGCAATCACCTATGTCTCACGACCGCTATTGTGCTCACAGCGTGCGCTAGATCGTCCTCCCCCTCCTCCAAGATAGCGCTTGCCATCTAAAATGTCCTGAAAAAAACGCGGGGACTCGCCGAGCGAGCAAGCCTCGCTGCTTCGGCATCCTCCAAAAGCAGAATTTGCTTTATGCGATTCGAGCCAAGATGCCAGGTACTTGATGCTTTTGTTATTATTTATGAGCCATTAATATGTTTTGATGTTTTATGTATGTAGTTCGCAAACGCTCGACTGTGTATGTCCAGCAGGACAATGCGGGACCGCATGTCCTCGAAAACGACGCTGAGATGGAGCAAGCGGGGAAAGTTGGCGGTTGGAAGATCAAGGTGCGTTGCCAGCCTCCTCGATCACCTGAACTCAACGTTCTTGATTTGGGCTACTTCGCATCTATTCAAGCGCTACAATACCGCAAAGCTACCTACGACACGGACAGTCTCGTCGTCGCAGTTCAAGAAGCATTTGATGAGCTCAGGTGGCAAACACTTGACAAGTGCTTCATGACTTTACAGAAAGTGATGGGAAGCAATTAGGCGAAGCGGCGGTGGGAACGCCTTCAAGCTTCCGTGTGTTCGAAAGCGCACGTAGAAGTCAATGGTAGAATGCCGATGTCGGTGGTGGTCGCGACAGACGCCGTGACGACCGGGTACATGAAGCTGTACGCCTGAAGCTGAAGTATAATTCCATCTTTTAGAATGGCTAATTCACTGCTTAATTACTAATCGTTCGCTGATTGGTCAATTTGGACTGTTGCCTCTCGCTAAATTCCGGGATTGCCACAAAAAACCTCACGTTTGTCCCATCGAATTTGTAGCTCTGTGGCCCATTATGGTACGTCGTAGTGTGTCCAGCTGCTGCCAATTGCTTGATTTCTGCGCCTCTAAAACGCGATGTAATATCGCTGAAAATTGACCGATCTGCGCAATAAAACCTTATTGGCCCCGGAAAGCGCTGGCTTTGAGCGAAGCATCCTCCCTCAAATTTACCGCTGAGGAAAATGTAAAAATATTCCCGTGTTCACAACAGCTAGGGCTTCATGTTGCTGTGCTTGGCGTCTAGAAACAAGCTCTGGCCGAGTAGCTATCACCCAATATCTGAAAGTGTCATTTTGGAGTGGGCCAGAGAAGTACGTATTTCCTCGCATTTCTGCAACCAAATCGCGACCTTCTTATTGTATGCCGTCTGTAGGTAGCTCTTGTACTTCTGCAGACGGATCCTTTTCACCGAAAATCATGTTTTCGCTTGCCTTTGGTAAATTCCTTGCTGAAATACTATCACAACGTAATTCATCTATCTGGGAAATATGTATTCGAATAAATTGACATTACGGCTAAGTTCCTCAAGTGCATGACCCTGTAGTCCCACCGGGCGGGATTTGGAGGGGGGGGGATGAATTCTCTCCAACTCGCAAAGCTGCGCTCGAAGCTCTGGTACTACAGATATTATACGTGAGTCCAATACACAAATATTAATTTAAGGAGGCTCAATGTACCTTTGCGTTTCTCAAACAATTGAGTCGCGCGCTCACTGCGCTGTACGATGACCCGCTTTGCGCAGTCCTTCTCCCACGACATCTTACGGATGTAGCGCCTAGACTCGCGCACTTTGATGCCCTTGCATTTCTTTTTGTGTTTCGAAAAGTTAGTGCGAGATATTGCCTTCTCGCACTCAATCCGGACGGCGCTGCCGTACGGAACCCTGCCCATTTTGCAATATGGAGTCTATCAGTCAGTCACGTTTCATTGGCTGATATCATTAATTAGTCAAACTGTATTTCGATTTGCTAAAATACATTTTGTCTGGGATTGCTTTGAGGTTGCACTGGTGAAAGAAGTACATATACATTGACTTGCTGAATATTGTGCGAGAACAGTAGAATTGCACATACAAGACGGGTGAGTCTCACCGGTAAACCACACAACCACACATATCAATAGGGAACGGCGCGGAAAAACCTGTCAGATGGAGTAAATCCACGGATTGTAGCCAGAAATGCACAGACACACTGACTAGCACAAAGTAGTTTACATTAAAGTGTGTATTCCCAGATAACCAACCATTCATCTTCGTTTTGCAAGACGGTTATGAGCTGGGGGTGACAGCTGGCGCGCGGTAGCACTCTCCGAGGAGAAAAAAATGCTGGATGGGTGACACTCCCAAAGGGGATTGATTGCTGGAGGGGTAAGATCGCGGACGTGATGTCACGAGTTACCCAATGTTGGGAGGAATTGTGCACGTTCGATTCGGTGGAGACAACTATCCAAGTTGTAGAGGGAGAATTTGGTTGATCTTGCGTGACACAAACAAATCAAATACTAGCAGTGCCTCATCTATCAAGGGGTTGATCAACTTATGAAGGAAAACGTGTGAAACCTTCTGCTCCTGCAAGGTGAAAGAGAAAATCTGGCAGTACAACGATTCAAACCGATCCAAGACCTACTGCAACAAGGAATACCATGTTCGCGATGAGGCTGTTCACTAGTGTTGATTTTGTTGCGGCAAAACCAGTTTAAATGCTCGGATTTATCAGATTTAAAGCATCGCGGTGACCCGCTCTTTCGTTTTGCCGGCGCACCGAACCCACACAGTCTGGGCACCCTAAGCTACCACCGTTCGGGTGGGGATGTACAAGTACTAGTTACCTTAGACCCTTAACATATCAAACAAATTACGCTTACCCGTCTGATCTACGCTGAACGTATTGGTAATCTTGAGCTCTTTCATCTTTTCTCACACGGCTACACTGAATTCCTCGGTCTTGGCAGCAGCGTCGGCAGGGGTGGTCTGGCCGACACGAGTGCGGCGACGCATCGCGAGTTTGTGGGGGAAGTGCTTGCGCCAGCTCGACGTAGTTGTAAACACGCCGGGTAGGATCTAGGAGCCGGGGTACACCTCGATGGCCTGAAACGTTAGCATGCGAGGCGTAACAGGAACACCATCGGCACAGAGACAGTTGATCCTTTCAGCTAGCTATTCTTCAGCAGCAGCAGGAAGCGTGCCACCCACCGTGGCAGTACCAACGAGAACCGTTCAAGTACTTCGTCTAGATCGTGGTACGAGTCGTCTTCCAAGCGGAACACTGACACTTTTTGCTTGGTAGTTGGTCATGGCTTAGCTCCGGGTAATCGTCCACGGTAGCCTCCTCCATGGTATCCTTGTCAAGATACACCAGAATGTCGAGCTTGTATTGAAAGGAAACTGCTGTGCGCATGAAGATCTTTGGCTTGACTCTATTCCTGGTCGTACGCTTTCGTGAATCTAGGCCGTCTTGGTTGGAGTAGTATTTGTTAGTGACAAGAAGCCAAGAAGTTTCGCTTCAACCAAGTTGAGTAGGTGGTGGTTGTGAGAGCGTGTAAATTGTGACACCAGGTTAACCGTAAAAAACGCTCGGTGACTGTCCGTGAAAGCGCATTATGGTATCCGTTTTTTTTTAATTATGCTATGCGTTATGACATCAACTGTTGAGACACGAAAAACGTGTCGTTTCGATTGGCAAACTTACACTGCGCTCATGATAAAAACGTGAGTGATAATTAAACAATGCGGTATGCCCTCCAACCACGCCGTACTCGGCAGCCGCCAGCTTGCAAATAGCTTCATTTTTTTGTCTATCTCTCAAGCCCTTCAATCCGTAGTGACGACTGCTACCACAGTAGCATGGCTAGTAAACCTCAGTTGCAAGAGCACAAGAGTGCCAAGCTGGATCATGTGGGACCAAACTTGCGCGTCATGATGCGGCTTTCGGCTTCTACTGAGAGACGCTTTAGTGCTACAAGTGAGTCATTAAAAATCCACAGTGCTGTTTCAGTGTTGGTAAGAGCCCTGGGTTTCGGCCACCGGGCAAAACAACAGGTTTGCCGAATGGTCCAAACCTTGTCAAAAGGCCTAAACCATTCATTTCGGCCCTAACTTTTATAGGTACCTCTATTTTATATGCACTTAGTACGATTTGCTAATTCGTAGTTATTTGTTGCTAGAATACCTGGCATAACTGCCTAAGGAGGACCATTTTGAAGGAAGGCCATTTTCAGATTAGGCCACATTTGGATGACAGTCTCTGGCTACTTTCAGAACACACGGATGTCAACGAAACCCATACGAAACGCAATATATATACATATTTTCCGTCTCATCACAGCGTTTCCAGCCCCACTCTATATATTTACAGACCTTTCCATCCCAGCTGTACATTCACGGATCATTTTGCAATGGTGGCCAACTGAACTAACGCCCCGGGAGTGAGAGTACTAGATCGTCTACTTGGGCTTGTGCAATAATGTCTTGGCGGCATTGCTACAAGAAGCACAGGCGCAAGACTATGAATCCTATTTTGAAGAATTGGCGGGAACGATGACGACTGATATTGAGCGCAATCACGTGTGCTGCCGCGCGAGACCTCTGCGACAATCAACTAGTTGAAGCGTGCGCTTCGCGCTAGTACAGCAACCATGGATCTAACTTGGATGCCGCGTGAGGTCACTTACCTACGTTCTATCCCAGGAGGCAACGAGCAAGAGGTGCGTAAGGACTACACGCCTCGCGTCGACCGCAGAGCTGTCCATGGGGGAGGCCAGCGCGTTCTAGCTAGCATGGTTTTGACGTTGTAAACGGACTGTCGGATCAAGGTTACTAGGGCTGCTACGATATTCGAGACGGTTTAAAGGCACGTGAGGTTGTCATTTCAGTGGGTTTCTGCATCATATCCGCGGTGATCTTATTCACACGGACTCAAGAGACGCCATTTCGAAGTAGGCAGACGGGACGGTGGTATAAACATCCACTCTGCTTTGTACATTATCTACTAAGATTGTCCAATCAGATAAGCAGACATTTCTTTCCGCCAGTAGGAATCAAATTCGTTTGGCGCCAAAACGAATGGACTGTGCATCGACTGCAACCAGCACGCTGGCGCGCTGGTGAACTTCATTTTCGATTTTTGAGCCTCTATGGTATCAACGCTGCACAAGCAGCGCGCCTCCACCATCGCACAGAAGAGCAATGCAGTAGTGTTCATCGAGAGCCTCGGAGAAGCTCCTGCTCCGAATCAGCTGGGGTACCCACGTCGCACTCTTAGAGATTGGATCGAAGAAAAAAACAATCGTGAATTTTCGAGGAGCCCAAACCAGTGACTCTACAACGCCAAGGTAAAAAAGGAGATTCTTCCTTTTTTGTATGCGCTGGTCATATTTATGAAGAATCTTCGCAGGGATGAAAAGATTTATAGCCTTTTGGTTTTAGTTTTATTTAAATTTTCGGACAAAAAAGCGAATTTTCTCTTATTGAAGCCACTTGTACTCAGTACATGGTCGAGCACATCAAGGAAAACTATCAACCGTAGCGATCCTGGGGTCTAAGAAGAGAGAAGAAAGTGGATATGACGTAATAATGAAATTCCCTCTGCTGTTTGCGACACTGTCATTTTATTTTACATCACTCCATCGGAATATTGTTTTGCAATTAATTTGATTTTTAGCAATGCAGACAGCCTGGTACTCGAAAAAAAAAAGAAACAGAAATGGAAGAAACTCATGCAAAATTTGCTTTAGATTTCTAGGCTAACCACGACAACAAGTACACAGCGGTTGAAATCTACAATGCAGATGAAACGGCAATCAACAATGACACCCCACACATAGGAATTTGGGCGATTCGAGGACGCATAAGATCGGCCATGATACGTAAAATGGAGAAGTCGCATGATGGCGGTGCTAACAGCCCCCGCCGATGATAAGTCTTTTGTTTCGTATTGAAAATGTTTCAAAATTCGCGAAAAGGTTCTAATTTATTGTCATTTTTCATGTAAAAGTTTCCTATTCTTTTTTATTATGCGTGCTAAACCGGGAAGAATACTGGAGAAAGAAAAACTCAAAACCTACCCCCCAGGGCAAGCGTGCACTGTCCAAGAAAACGGCTGGATGGATCGTCAAGTTTTGGTAAAATATGCACAAGAACTATTAAAATGTGAGATTGACTCACACTCTGTCCTTTTGTTAGACAATTTTGACTGTCATATTTCCGAAGAACGACAGAGGGTGGTTACAGATGAGACGAGCGCCACGGTGTGCACCCTCCCAGCAAACAGCACGGCATTGTGCCAGCCCCTTGACATCGGTGTCATGGGGCCGCTGAATTTTTTTTTTGAGAACCCTTCGACTTAACGAGCAGTCGACCAAGAGGAAGGGAAAAATGGAGAAGTAAACGAGACAAAACAGCAGGGGGGACAAGAAGAGTAAGAAAGGCACGAAGACTAAGAAGAGCAAGAAGATCAACTGCAGCAATGAGAGCGGCAAAGACAAAGATACAGCAATGGATATGCGCTTGACTTTAATTAAGCGAACTATTGCTGCTTGGGGACTGCTGTCAGGTAGACACCATCGTTGGAGCGTTCGCGAAAGCCACCCCACAATACCCAACAATGCAGGTGGAACAACAATACAAACGCAAACACTTTTTTGTTCATCATATGTTTGTTGATTATCATTTACACGTACAACATATATCAAAACCTTTTGCATTCTTGACCACTCAGAACGCTTTCTTCCACGGTGGCGCGTGTCATGTCGTCTACAGCACATTCGCTATAGAAACTCCCGCCACGTGGTGGCGTCTTTCACCGTCATTGTCTGTATGCCAACCCAAGTTCCTACCGCAGCCACATTTCGCGTTCTCACAAGAAGCAGTAGACCTGGTTTGTGATATGAACCTTCCAATAAGAAAAGTGGAATAAACGGTCGGGGACACCTTGTTAGCCTCAACGAATATATGTTCAATAGTTGAAATTAACGTTGGAATTAGAAACGGCATCGTCATTAATTACGCACTACAATTGACAACAGAAAAAATAAGATTCAAACTACATGTTTACACACTCCATACAGCGTATCCCTTCGATCTTGGAGGGGTGGCAGCTTCTTGAAAAGTTAGGCTGTTTGAGTTATTGGACGACACCAGACCTCGGAAAATAAGAAAGATACTGCATTGCTTTCGCGCCAAAGCCACAATAATGATGGCAATACATCATAAAACAATAATAAGTACGGCGCAACTACTGGCAATCTCAATTACAAGAATTAATGCTAGTACATGTACCTTGGTCGACTTAACTAAAGCAGCACAGAAACATCCCACATGTCCTTGTTCGCACGCAGGAAAACGATCATTTCAAAATGAGCTGGAAGCATACTGCTGCGCTGGTGGGAGAGGATTACCTTGCATTCTGAGAATAGGCGCTCGCATGCATTTGAAGTCGGCGGCACCTGAGCTGCCAAGTCAGTGTAGACAGCGCTCCCGCTGGGACGTCTCTTCGCCCCACCTTGCTGGATGATCTGCGCTGCGTAGTAATCATTGCGCTCCTTACGCTTGCGGCCAGCCACGTGTGGACGCCCCTCTGGACGTTGACACTCAAACCGCTTCAACGCCGTGGTCTCAGCCACCGAAAGGCGAGGTTTAAGTAGCCCGTGCCGGGCAGCTGCTTGCGGTCCGCGCCGCAGATCTTGCACCGATGAAGTGCGTGGCCTTGAGCCTCGAAGAAAAACGCGCTGAGGTCCTTGTTTAATACCATAGTTGGAAATTGGAAAGTGAGTTGTAGAAAGTGGGTAGTTTCTAGAGTCTGTTCAACTCGGTACAGAGCTCGCTGAGCCACCCAGCATAGTTAAAGCGTGAGAGGTATACCATCGAACCGCCATGACGGACCGTTGTTTGACCGACCCGTGAACCGAGACTGGTTGGACTCGATTGTCCTTCTGGACCATGATTGTATTGCGATAATTATGACAATATATAATTATACTTGTTTGTATGGTGAGCAATAATACATATTATAATATTTTAATACAATAATTGCAGTTCCGCAATCATTTTTTCCGAGGTCGTCACGACACTAGCGCGTTGATTGGCGGTAACCAATAGAGATTGGCGCTTCTTGGCAGTGATGACGGAGGTGTTGCAGGGAGGTTCAGGTCTACCCGTTCTCTTGATGTTGCTTCGCCTCTTGTACCATTCGTACCTGCATTAGCGAGATGCGGGGTCCTGTGGGTTGAACTTCGTATAGAAGCCTACACAGTTGCATACTTGAGCATTCATCGGAGATGACTCTCGCTTAGGAAGCGAACGATCCACCAGTGATTAGTATATCACCGGGGCTGCAACTTTAGCCGTCCGTTCGACGCAATGATTGCGACGAGTTAAGGTAGGCATAGTAGGTCGTGGATACGAATATCAAAAGTACCCGTGCACTGGTCTCGCTGATGCCGGTTGTAGACTATCTTGCACGCATCCTGCCACAAGGATTCGGTTCGGTTGCCATCAGTGCTTACACATGGACTATTTCCCACCACTGCAGAATACCGATTTGGCTGTAAGAGGAGCGGAGTAATGATGCCGTACGGGCCGACACCATCCGTGTATCAAACGCGGCACCTTCCCACCACGGAAGCAGACTCTTGTAAACTGTCTAGAGGTCGCCACGACTACTATGCAGCCACGTCTTGGCCTTTACATGCAGGGCTCCGATTATTGGATTGCTTACAAAAGAAGGTCCATGGCCAGCGTAAGTTATTAGATTGTGTCAGGAAAGCAAACAGTAAATTATTGCAATATCTTCACTACTATCGGCAATAATTCAACCATCACGGCCCATCTAAGTACACTCGTTGACAACTTGTGCGTTCCAGAATGCATCGTTCACGCGCAGAGTGAGAATCATCTCGAGCGTATCTGCTCGAAGGCTGTAACGCTGTGTGACGAGCGTCGCCTTCGCGATACTGAAGAAGCGTTCCACTATGTTGGAGGTTAGTGGAATCGCTGAGATGAGCTGGTACCGCGTCAAAGCGCAATATGCCAGCTTGCGACGCTTCTTGAGCTGCTCCACAAAAGACGGGGGGGGGGGGGGGGGGTTGTCCGATACCGCTAGGGTCATTTCAGTGGTCTCGGCTTGAGCGACAAAGCGACGGAGAGATGTAGTCTCCACTCGGCTCAACTCATCGGCTCTGCAGCCCAAGCCTTTAACGCGCGCAGCTTCAAATTGGGGTGAATGCGCAATAGGTGCACGAGGGCCTAGTAATAGTTTACAACATCAAGTTAGTTATAAGTACTGATGAACGTTGAAATAACAGCAATACTTACTGAGGTGGGAGGAAAAGGACGGATGTAATTCCAGCAGTCCGTCGAAGTACACCTAAGTATCTAGAAGTGAAACACTGGAGGACTGCAACACCTTGCTGACGGATTATATCTTGGTCAGATCTTCCAGTAACTTGCGCAGACGCCGGTTGGCAGCAGGTCCAGGCAGGAAATCAGCGAGGGTGTCATCGTCGCTGACCAACTCAAGCAGACAGAAGTAGCGATGCAGCATAGCAAATGTCGAGCTCCAGCGCGTCTCTTGGCTCAGAACAGGTCGAACTGGCACCTTGAATCTGGTCAAGAACAAAAGTAATCGCAATTTTGTTAGATATCTGCAAAATTATCCACATTTAGGAACAAATAGCCATCGTACCTGGGCTTCGTTGATTGGTTCAGACCCTTGAGCTTGGTCATCAGCTTCATGACTTGATCCAGGTCATCACTGGACTCGTCAAAACAAGCCCTGGACTGCCAGGTTCAGACGATGGCTGGCGCAGCCGACAGGCGACACACCTATCAATGTAGCCATTCGCCGGTTTGTAGCACTGTTGTCTCCGACAACGAACAGACAGTCTTCTAGCCGTTTGTTATAGTCTCGCATCAGCATGTCACATAGAAAAACCACATGAGTCGCTGCTGAGTGGTCGTCAGACGGGTTGGGTCAGCCACGAGCGGTGCCATAGCTAAGAGCGGGTACTGGCCTATCCCATTGAGCTCGTAACACCCGAACACGGCGATGCAGTGCTCGGAATTGAACGTCCACCCATCTAACAGCAAGCCAAACTTCTCTGGCATCTCAGCCGCGATACGAACCACGATGTGCCGCACTACACTCTGCATTCCGCTGCGGAGAAGCTCTTGGCTGATGGGGTCTAACTTTGTGTACCTAGATATACAACAAACGGGTTTAGTTAAAATCAATCCTAAGCCGTTAATAAGCCACACAAAACAAAAACAAATATCTGCCAGTCTCCGCATCTTCACAGAAGTGCAACGGCAAGTTGCACATGACAACCCACCGCATCCAGCCGAAGAGGTTGAGGCTGCACTGCCGAATCCATGGCACCAGTGTGCTCGTCTCAGCTGGAGCCGCAGCACGCATGACCTCAGCGTAGTCGGGGTGCTGGGTCTTGGCCCAGTTGATGCGAGGTGCCTGCTTCCGAACGAGCGAGCAGTGGCAGCGATAGTAGCCAGAGATGGCCTCGTTTTGGTCGTCCAGAACAGGCTTGAAGTAGAACAAGGCGAGTTGCTTGTTGGTGAGCATGTTTAAATGAACAATAAAGAGTGTTTAGCATCTGAAAATGGCACTGACAGTGACATCGGTTGCTAGCCATCTATCTGAAACGACTGGCTACGACAAGGGTTATCGGTCATATACGTAAATAATTGAAACGTGGGTACTACTTTACTAAATTATTTGAATCTGGTAATACCAGAGCCGCAATAAATAGTTGGTGGACATTGATTGCAATAATTGTATGGCCAATTAATTTATCGGGACCCCTGTTTGCATGTACACCCCCAACGACGGAAGTATCGCGCAAACCAAGTGGGCATAGCTGTCGCTCCATACCTTGACAATCCTATGCTTGTACTTCCACGAGTTATTGTTGAGATAGGAAATCAAGCACAAACTATGTGCCTTCATAGGGTATCGTGCTCGGTCTCCATCTTCGCGTCCACTGTCGTAAAGGTGCCCGTTTTTCCCAGGTACTCTCTTAGCTGCTTTGTCCAGTGAAAGGGTCCACCACAGACACCTAGCCAAGATGCTTGCGACCCATCCTCTTATAAAAAAAATCATGTTCCAATAGCACACCATCATAGGTATGTCCGTGTAGACGCGGTGAATCGCCTTCACGCACGCTTGATCTCGGTCAGAACACATGACCCCGGCATTTCCCTCCTTTTAAATCATGAAAGGCACAGTATGTTCAGAGTTTACACGCAGGCTTCACTTTTTCACCAGGAACCTTCACTGTGCTACGGGTAGAGCAGTGTTAAAAGCCGTCACCGAGATCACGTTGAGCACCGGGAGCTTGTACTAGTTGGTTTGGTACGAGCAATTCACGACGACGACGGTCTCGTGGGGACTATACAAGGCTGTCCTGGTGTGTGCCCAGGACAAGTAGCGTAGCTCTTGCGTTGCCATATTGGTAGAGTAGCGAATGAAGAGCTCTCATCACAGTCTGCGTTGGCAACTGACGACGCTGAGTTGCCATTTCCGTGCTTGCAATGTCCTTCGGAAGGGCGCAGGAGGTGATGGAAGCTTAGATAGGGGTTGCGCGGATGCTCACCACCGACACACCAGCAACAGTTTGGGCTTCCAAGGGGAATACACAAAGTCATTTCCACCAACGTTTTTATCTGTCGCTGCACGTTGCCGATGCCATGCATGAACGTAGGCGTCTTCCGACTCAGAGTGGTTGTGTAGACTACTGAAGTTTCGCGTACGGACTATCTGCCACGGTCTATGCTATACCGGTTTTACCATCTGTATTTCAACGGGAGTCTTCAACATTTTGAGAGAAACTACGATCTCCAACTTAACCTTCGTGCAATTAAGCAATAAAGGCTGCTCGTCTGCAGCACAAGAGGTTGCCGATATTGAAGTTTACAAACCTATATTGCTGTACTAAAATTGTAACAGTTGGCCTATTTCTGAAAATTATCTTCCTAGAACTCGTGATCTCTCAAAACCGAAATGAAGGGCGTTTCCTGCAACTGTACCGTTCAGAATATGTGGTGTGACGATGTGTGCGACGACGTAGTTAGTATCAAGAGCGGCTCTGCCTCCTGTGTATTGATGGTGACGAGCGGTGGTGCTCCCCCGGAGACGACAAGGTTAACCAACACAACGACTATAGCACCGTCAACATCACCTACATCTAAGTTGGCCCTACCGCTCGTATCGCACGTGGGGCGGCAAGGCGCACAAGGTGTCCGTCGCTACAACAAGGTGTTTGAGAAGCAATACACTCGCTCTGTGGGAGAAGATACGCATGGGTAACGAGGCCGTTTTCCATCCCACGCGCCGTCACGTAACGCAAGATCAACATGATCACGGTGTTCAAGGGCGTGACTCTAAACGTGCAGGCCATGGTGTAGGTCAACATTAAGGACCAGTTGAACACAGGCATGCTTTTCACGCGTAATCCGATCAGCTGCAATATCAAGCTGCACGAGGGGTTCATGGAAAATGTGCTGGGCGAGAACGTGGTGGTAGACATCTGCACGCCCCGGTCGATTTCGGAGCTGGTCATAAATACGACGGTTGTGTACAAGCAGCTTGACGAGAGGGCCCACACGCTGGAGACGCTCTTTGAGGACTCAAACACAGAAATTTCACGAGTTAGAACGATGTGCCGTTGATTCGGCAGCCATTCATCCCCTGCAGATCGAGAAGTCGATCACAGAGAAGGGACCTGTGCTGCTAGAGAAGCTGTAGCACCTGGAATTGGCTGCATTCCATTGTTGCGGCCGAAATGAAGTATAAGCCGAGCGCGTTGTGCCGAGGTCTGCTGACACTCAATGGTCAAGAACGTGTTAACAGTTGTGCGCATGAAGACGTCCAATACGCACGGTGAGAGAGTGGGGCTAGCGCATTAATAGAAGCCACCAGAGAACGCTGGCGGCAAACCCACAGTCGAGGCCATTCTAATATCTCGCGGTGCCATGATGCAGTTCACTGTCGGGATGGAGCAAACCGTGTGGGTGCGACAGCAGCGCGAACGGAAAGGCTGTGCGCATACACACGACGAAAAAGGCCAAGGTGGAGCTGCACAAGGTCGGCTACATCAGTGATGAGTTCATATAAGGCGAGGAGCAAACGTTGCAGCGCCTGAAGACATTAGGATGAAGGAATTCCCGCCCATGAGGGAAGTTATTGGCAACTTGGTGGAGAAAATGCTTCTTGGTTTTGCTTTCGCCATGTTCTTTATGCTCGCGTACGGGAACCATGAGAGCTCCGATCATGTGGTGACCTGGCGAATATTATGAAGTGGTGGTCGAGCATGATCAGCTACATGTATATCGGGCAAGCATTACCTCAGCATAGGGAATGTACCGATGCCATACCTAATGATGATCGCAGGCTTGTGTAATGTGCGCGCATGGGTGCACAATTCTTCTATTCTACAGACCTTACTTACGTCTGTGTTGCATTGTCGACGCCGTGAAGCTGGTCTCTCTCGTGCTTAAGGCGCTGTTCATACTTCAGCAGTGCGACTTCTGAGCCGAGTCGGGTGAACGCCTGAACCACTCAGGGTGTATAGTGCGATCTCAGCTGGAACACTTTTAGGAAGGTCCGCTTACGATAATCTCGCAAGGATGCCTCTGTCCGAGATGACATGGGTCCCCTGCGTCAATCCCTTTGGGTGTCGTTTTCCTTCGAGCTCTGGAGATGCACCGGTATGTGTTGTTCACACGATTATAGTGGGGAGTGTGGAGGTAGCATTCTTGGACGTTGCTTCCACGACACAAATATCCAAATACAAGCCAAAATACAGGTATACACACACAGTATGCTACTTAATATTTCAGACCCTATAGCATATAGGATCGCAAACCCAGTCAACTACGCCCAACTTCCAGGACAGTGATCGATCCTGGATGGTCATTCACACCCGCACCACCTCCAGTATGATTGAACCAATACAAATCAATACGCTCTTAATCACTCAATTGTACTTCCGCTCTGACTTCTAGGTTGGGACTACTCCTACCAACCCACAAGGTAGTTAATATGAAATGAAGGATTACCTTACGGAATAAACGCAGCAACAAAGATATGAGATAGGAAGTATCAACCCTAGACGTGCACGCCTGATCGTTTGGTCCTCTCCCTCACTTGGACTTGATCCTTTGATAGAGTTCCAGACAGGTCGTCCATCTTCCGGTGTGCCTCACTTGCTTCTGCCCAGACCTCCAGGAATGCTTGTCCGACAGGTTCCTCCAGGCGCTTGCGGGTTTATCAATAAAACGAACTCGATTTTTTTAAATCTATTCTGGGTATCTTCTGCTGCTATATGACACGTAGATCTGGTTTGACTTAATTTCAATATAGTAGACGTAAACGTTCCATGACTGGACCATTGCCTGCTTCTCGCGGCATATAGTCGGTGGGTCCATTGCTGTTCCATGGATCTTGACATATATTGGTCGATTGAGGTGGTCGGTCGTTATTCTGTTGTACATTATATTCCGTTCCAGGGTAACCCATCTGAAATCACTAGTCCAGGGTATACTTCAGGGGTTGTACATCTGGAACATTGGGCCGGAACATCTTCGGGCTTGGGGACTACTTCTAGTTTCTTGATCATACTTGCAATGCTCCGCACCATGTCAGGTTACGTAGACACGTAGCACCCAGCCATTTGCTCACCAGGGGCTCTTGTACGCTCCTGCAGACTCTTACCTGTCGTCAGGAACTTGACAGCATCTAGGCTTACTCATCTGGGCATAATTGTGTCTGGGAACACCGAGCCTACACACGGTCAGATACCCATCGTGTCAGTTCGCTTTGGGAAATGATGTTCTAACTGGGTTAGGAATCGCTTCAAGTGCAGTCACCTTCTTAGCTAGAGCATTTATTTCAGCCATAATGTATTCAGTAATGCTATCAGTGTTCTGGAATACTGCGTCAAGAAATTATTCCCAGAGCTTTCCTGAGCACGCTAGTGAACGCGCTTTGTGATGCCTTCGGTACTCAGCACATTTGAACCTTTCCTCGGCGTCCTTTGAGTATTTGAATGAGACTCAATTTGGCGAAACCGCCCTCGCACGTCACTGTGTTGACTGCAATAGAGAGGGTCAGGGAGCTTGCTGTTGGGATGATCATCAACAAATTTCTCCGTCGTAGCGAATGTGGGCTTGCCCTTGATTCAACGGTACTTATCACATCTAAGCAAGCCGATCTCGTCGCGAATGAACCGGAGATAATATTACATTGTCAACTTGAACAGCATGCCGACCCTGTAAATTGATGTTGAAGCTAGGATTCGAGCATTTACTGCGTAAATTGGATGAAGACCATACCCCAACATGATAAGAGGCTGCTCGTACTTTTTCCATGGCTCTCCCCACACTCGTCAAGTTGTGTGCTGTGTTGAGGGGCTTGGTTCAACTCCTGATAGCTGGTCGCAAACGACTTGATCACATCGCCCAAACTATTTTCGACGCGTTATAACCGATATGATGTCAAGAGTAAAGGTGCAATCGCGCGTTCAGCTCACTTCAGATCTATGCAAAAAAATCTTTCTTGAATACGGACAACGGACTAAGAAACGCTTCGTCGCAGTGCGACTGTCGCACCAGCATTTGCAGCTCTGATTGCACATGCAGTAGCGAAGTAAAACATGTTTGTATCAAATTCCACCAGATCACACAATGCGAACACTCTGTACCTGTAAATCATCACTACAATATATTAGACGCAGTATAACCACTTGCTGGAGGAGACATTAAGATTGTTGACATCAGCGGCGTCCTCGCGAGTAATATTATAACGTAAAGGATTGAGAACCGCCTTCACGAGGCTTTTGATGTCATGAGCGAAGCAAAACCGAAAGTCAATTTTAGACCATCGTATAGCCAGAATTTACTGCGCATCGAAACAGTCGCTAGAGATCCCTTCAAAGTCAGACCATTCCGACTTTGCGCGCAGTAGAGCACCTTCTAATATCTCTGCAAATGCGAAATCATATTGACAGCCCCAGCATTAGGAAGGCCATACGCTCACGTATGCCTAAAACGTGTCAATAGATACCCCGTTAAATGTTCTTTTCACATATTTTGCTAGACAACTGATACCAATTTTTCGCGGCGACCAATATCCTGCATCTCTCGCAGACGTTTTGCCTCTTTCTTATAGTCGCACTCATCGTGCTCATTAAGAAGCCGACGACTAAAACACTGCCGCGAAGGAATACAGGATATGCCGGGACATATCTCCAGAAGGTGTCGGGTTGAGGGCTACTCAATAAAACGGTCTGCTAAGTTCAATCAGCGTTCCGCAAGTGCTCGCTCAATCTTCCATCGTTCCGTCATAGCAAACCAGTGGAGGGGGGTAGACAGTCAAAGTACTTGGGTTACCGGCAGGTAGTGTCAGGTATCTGACGACGAGCTTGGGATGTGGCGACGCGTCGTCGGCGAAGTTGAAGTCCTCCGAGTACTTTAAATGCTACACCTCAGACAATAGTGTCCGAGTTCGAGCGACGCGCTTAGGGTGTGGAGGCACGTAGTTCAGCATAACGTCAGAACCCGCGGCCTCTTACACCCAAACATCCGAGATGGTGGTGTCACACCAACCATCGATCGCGGTTCATGATATTAGTAGCAGACTTCGAGATGATTTCGTTAGTTGCGTGATCTGCCAATGAAGGATTTTTGATATGTCGGAGCTGTGAGCCAAGCCACAATGTTTGCACACGCAATACTTGTAACCTCCTTTCGCGGAGGTGATGTCTGGTGTCTCTTAGATGTGGTCGTGCACTGCATCATAAGGTCGTCCCATCCTTGGTACCTGTCAGACTCAGTAATTATACCTCCATGATTACATAGGCCTGTGGCCAAAACCAAGTGGACTGGCCGATCTGCTGAAATCCCTGGTTAAAATCCAGTTTCGGCCAGGCCTAACCATAACCCCCCTCTGCCAATACTGGATGTATGGGTACAACCATGTGCTAGCTAACCATGTTTCCAAAAAGAAATCGCTCATTATGGAGCAGTTGGTTTGTACTGTGTGAATAGAGGAAGCCATTAAGACTCCGCACACTGGAGATATGACGTAGTGTGCCTTTTCGAAGTTATGACCAATCTGACATCAAAAGGTAGGTCCTACGCATGAAGAGGTAAGGTTTTAGCTAGGATTTGTCGATGCATTACTAACGAATTACTCAAAGGGCAAAGTCCTACGGAGGAGCTCCGATATTTCGGGGATGAGGTTTGCTTTGGTGATTAACGTCCGAATGGCTGTTTTTCACCGGCCATTTCCTCGTATGTAGGTCTTACGTAGGGGCACTGTACCAGAGGCGCAGACAAGCACTATCTTGGACATGGATCTCTGCACTATATAAGGGTTTGTTTAATTAAAACGCAGTGCATATTTCAATAACTTTATTATGCTATGTTGGCGCCTAACAATAGAGCTTGTTGTGAAGTTCATGCGTACTCCCATGCTCTTAGAATCCTATCTATTGCTCGTCTGCAAGTTCACACCCAGCAACCTCAGTCACTTTTATGTCTTTAGGTTGGTATTACTGCCCATGTGGCTAAGTTTTAGGAGGTCTTACAAAGGACTTCTGCTCCTACGTCGGACCTTAAATTGGAGGGCGTTTTGGCAGAAAGGCACAATAGCTATCGCCAGAATAGGAGGTTGTCTTAGCACAAGCTGCTACCGTTTTAGAAACCGGCGTAGATTTTTATTGTAACCGCATGAGATTCGCAGTTGAGTATTGAACGGCGCTTTCTGTCGCAATACTACAGTGCAGGTTAAAAATCACTGCTGTGTATTATTGAGAGGGAAAATCCAGTACAGTTTTTTTATCTGCAGCCCAACCAATAGAGCAGCTTTGCCGCTATCTTCTTCATTTCCCCATCGCAAGTCTCGAAGGGATATGCTGCCTTCCAACGGGCCACTCGTACATGCACGAATATCAACACGTGTCGAGATGTGCATCCACTTCCGTCCCTCCAGTAGTCGAGCTGTTATCCTCGTGGACAGTACGCTCGAAATACACTGGCGAATTAAACTCCAAAATTAGTTAAGGTTAGTCATGGGTTCACAATATCATATTATGACGGCTTGATACTGGAACCCATACAACAGACGCGATGTGGTTGGACGCCCTTGCAGCCACCATGACCTGTGCTTGACCAGACGTCCTTATTCACCACTGGCAATAATAGCTCAAAGAATCCGGATTACACTCCGAGCATTGTCGTCTTGGGTGTATGACTTCAGCAGAGATACGTGAAATTCAAGAAAGTACCACAATCCAGGTGGGAGTGTGAGGTGATAGCGTGGCGTTCTTGCGCTGTTAGGGTTATATGAACCGTGTTGCGAGCTTGCGGTGTCCCGTTGTGCCAATGTGCGCGAGGACGATATTTTGACTGTCGAGAAGCATCTGGTCCCCGACACCAAACGTATGGAGGCGTCTATTGCAATCG
The DNA here is from genome assembly GCA_001314375.1 of Phytophthora podocarpi. NCBI lineage: Eukaryota > Oomycota > Peronosporomycetes > Peronosporales > Peronosporaceae > Phytophthora > Phytophthora podocarpi. Next base: position 18,551 of record LGSN01000296.1, on the reverse strand, counting down.
AATGCCGAGCTCATGCGCTACGGAGCCGAAACCATTGAATCTTGGTCCACGAGGAGGATTGAACTATAGTGTTCGACAAAGGTGGTGGTCGGTGGAATTACCGCCGCCTAGGTTCGTAAGGCAAGGCTGAGCACAAAGTGAGACCGATATCTGAGATCTGATTCAAATGGAAACATGCTGAACGAGGTCGGGAATTGTAGGCAAATTCTGCGAAGTGCAGGAAGCGAGCCCAATCGGCTTGGCGAGGGCCAATAAAAAGACGTAAATACTCGAGGACGAACTTGTTTGTCACTTCCGACTGGCTATCGGCGGCTTGATGAAAAGTTGAACGGAACCGAAGCTAGATGTCTTGAAACTGCATTGTATCATACCACAGCTTTGATGTAAAGTGTACATATCGATTGCTGACAATCGAGCGAAACAATCTAATGTGGCGAGGTCTGTGAACCTTTTCCGCCCCGGTTAATGGCGCAGCCCAGACTTGGTATAGACTAAGCAGATAGTAGGCACTCAACGCGGGCATTGACTCCTGCTTGGAGCTGGAGTGGCATCATGTACAATCCCTCTAATTTCGTTTACCTTGGGCTTCCGAATTTGCCACTGCTTAGTTATATCACAAGCCTAGGCATACGCTCACTCACCAACTCACTAATCCAAGGTGGGGAAGAAAACCCAGACATCTGTCTGTCTGTCTCTCTCTCAGCAGATATCTAACTACAATACCGTTTTTTCACTAATATGCAGCCGCTACTTATTCTTTTAGACCCTTGTGCGGTGGGCTTAACCCCAGTCTCACATAGACAAACACTACAGACACTGGCCAGTCTGAGCGCGCTCTCTCACACAAACGACCACTCTCATTAAAGGGAGATTCACCCAATATACTTCTTTCTCTGAAACGCTGTCTACTTACAAACTCTGAGGGACTGCTAATTAACCATCAAAGCAATCTTGTTTATATGAAATGGGACGCCAAACTTACCGACTTCCAGTGGGCCCACTAGGATAAGTAAAGCTAGGTTAACTTCAGCCGCGGTCCCTCGCCGATGGACGTGATGCTGGTGAAGAAAGTCGCGTGACTTGTCCGAAGACTATTTGCCCGTGATCCGATCTTAATTTATCTTGATAGCCGAACGTAGACACAACACACTAACTTGTACTGAACAGGGAAAACTTACCTTGTTTCTTGTCTTTCTATCATGCCTTCCTTCAATGATATTTTTCTAATCATTGGTTGTGTCGGCTAACTATCTATCTTGTCTTGCGCATACTCTGTGCTGACGTCTACAGCCACTGGGTACAAAATATCCGACTTCAAACCGCCTGCCTGTACCTGGAACAGGTCACTTAGTGCATACTTGAATCCACATTTGGAGTAATCATCGTTGAAATATCCGCATTCAAAGCGATCTCGGTCTGGAACATATAATAAATGTTATGTCGAAGTCGATATCACTCTGAACGCACGTCGCAACGACATGTATCCAAAGAAATAGCATCCTCAGTGTCGTAACATAGCGAGAACATCTCAGTTCAGCGTCTTGACATAATAAAGTCTCAACACTTGGTTACTCGTCACTTAGTCACTTGTGTAAGTCTGATCTGCCTCACTCGTACTTGTAAGACGTCTTGTAAAGGATAACTTGAACCGGGTGCATGATATTTTGTCACAATTAGAGCTAAGATAGTACGGTACGTTACTCCACCTTCGAAGGGTATTTTTAGCCTTACTGGGCTACCCGTCTTTAGTACGAGGGCAATCCGGACATAGTGTACAGTTTTCGACGGATTGATATGACAGCCGAGATTTTGCTTGAATATGTAAAGCTGAGTAGACCCAGAGCTCTGACCAAAGCGAAACCCAACGTTTTAAATCAATTACATTAGCCTAAGCATGACACGATCAGCCAACATATGCCTTCATTACAAACCAGCTGTTGCCCACGCTCGCAGGATGCAATTTGCGCTGAGCGACATCTACGCTTTAGTAACACTATTTACATGAAAATCTCTTTGCTTGGGCGCATATGTGATTTTCACGAGCATCCGTCGCTCTCGCATCAGCACCTTGCAATTCTGGGCCATGATCGGAATCTTCTAGTCTAGCGAAAGGTAGTACAGCTTCTTCTTAAAAAGGTCCATAAAGCCCATGTCCAGTGGCTGGAGCACGGACGTGTTCTTAGGTAACGGCACCAGTGGAATGTCCCACTTTGCCAAATGGTCACGCGACTCGCTACTCACGTGGCACTACCGATTGTCTACATATCACGTGAGAACACTAGGGTGCTCGGGGCTGATTTACCCCCCCCCCCCCACACACACACACACACATACATAAACGCCTCATTCCACTCGGGTGTACCCATACAGAAATCTCCTGGGCTGTCGCACGGACGACGTTTTTGTAGCCCTTGCACTCGTCTGCAACTTGCGCCCCTCTCACCCCGCAAACAATGATGTAGGGTAGCATTTTGAAACTTGCTGCTGATTGTGTTAGCAGCACGCTATCCCGTACCGTCCGACGGCGACCTCGCACCTCGCACCTTGACGCTGTCTACCCCAGTATCGGTGAAAACGATGCACGGTTCGTCGATTCAGTAAAAGGCAGACGTGTCCGCACTGAATACACATTTGTGGCCGTACCCGGATCGAGTTACTGTCCGCTTGTTGTTGCATATTGTTGTTGTACTTGCTCCAATTCCACCGTAGGCAGAACAGTCCGTGACCACCGTCGAAATGGGAATCCGTAGCGGTGAATAAGACGGCGAACAAGTCGGCGTAGACATTCGTCTTTGCGGCCAGTCAGATAGTTAGTTGCCCATTCAAATAACGCTTCCTCAATAAAGGTGACTATATGGGTTGTTTTCAAAGAAAAGCATCTCGCCCCATCTTTTTCCCACTATACCAGTTGATCAAAGAGTCGGAAGTGCACATGGACGTCCAGGACCGCCTAAGCATACGGTCAACCTCTTTTTGCTATCACATGCATCTTCGATCACACTTTCACCTTCTTCCATCAAGATATAGCACTCCTAGACTTTAGGCCATTTCGTTTTTTTGTCAGGCAGCACATATACCACGCTCTCGTTCAGCGATTACTCGAGGATTCAGCTCATTAGTGTGCGCCCTACGCCAGCCATGTCGACTCGCTGGTTCAGCTGCACCATCTGAGTTTCGTTCACATCGCTCTCCGCCTTGCATCCCTCTATTCCAATCCGCACACCAACGCCTATATCGACTTCGTCAGCTTTGTATGAGATGACCCCGCACGCGAAGACAGACGAAGTATGCTTCATCGCCCTCGTCCATCACTTTCTGTCGAGGGGAAGGAATGAAAGCTGGTGCTGGAGAAGCGTCACAAAGTCGATTCTGATTGGCTAAAATATATTTGTGTGCAACCTGTAGCGAGATTTGTATAAAACCACCGTTGTCACAACTTTGTGTATGTCATATCAAACTTTATCCGCATTCAGAGTATATGTTCTATATGTACACATTCCGGACCGACTGATCCATCCTTGACTCTGGGTGTAATCATTCCGCAAAACCGCTACTTCCCAGAGGACATCATGTCGCATAAGGTGCAGCCAGATCCACCCCACACATTAACCAATCAAACACTCCAATATGACCATCAGTCGGGTTCTAGGAAAATCTTAAACTGTCCCCACGCCATCATTCACTTGTTCATAAGATGAACAAACGTGCTGAGTCATTTCCTTGGCGGTAACGTCCGTGCGGGTAGGCACACAGTGTGCTCTCTTCGTAAGTCGATCTACAATTGACGCGAATTGAATAATAGTGGGTATCGTGTATTCTTTTAAGCCTCACCAACACATTCATGCTGATATCACTCCATCTGCGTGCAGGAACGTCGAGAGCGTGTAGCTAACCTTGCAGCTTGCCGCGAGGAACCTTATTTCTTTTGTTGGACGCGATGTAAGCCTGGCGAACAAACCAGGCCAATATAATTTTGACGAAACAAGGAGCCAAGTCTTGTGTTGGCCACGATGGCCGCTTGAGAGAGCATCGTGATATTCGTACATCAACTGAAGGCGTAGCTTCACGCCGTCAGCAATGCTTAGTCGGCAAGGAGCAGTCTTATTGACTTGAAGAAACGGCATCCGACTTGCAATGAAATTTATCGAGTCGGTTGGATGTCACAGCAGTGTTCTCGCACAAGTAATGTGTAATTGCACCAAATTATGATTTGCTCGGTTACTTCCGATGACATCAAGTAGGGATATTCGATTGAGTAAAATCTTGGTGGAGAAGTGGATTTGGTTCCTCCTCTGTCTTCGACAAAGGCAATGCTCGGAGAGCCGTTTGGAGGTTAACCGCGCGAGAAGCGCCGTCAGGAGAGACCGGCTACCGCCTGGGAAGATGTTGGTCGAAATCAGGGCCGGAAAATGATCAGCTCGTTTAACCAGCAAACCAGCCTCTCGGAACATGCATGTTGTGTAAGTTGGCTCTATATTATCTTGTGATCCGTATTAATGAAAAACGGACTATCGATCAGGTACATTGTCCAACGTCGCATGGCATGTAATGCTACTAGCCGTTCAGTTCGCATGTTGGATTTCAATAAAACTGCATTGAGCTCATACTAGCGTTCGGTTTCGACCAAACCAGTATACCATTACGAGGGACGCATTTCTCAGAAAGCAACTCCACAGTACACTTCGCTATTTCACCAGCAAAACACATAGCCATCGAAAAAACAAATTCTTAGATGTAAGCATTTCCGTAGGAACACTAGGATGCCTACATTATCGCAATGCCCGCTCAAGTTGCGCGCTCTGGAAAAGGTTTCATCCTCTCCCGTCGTGCACAATCTCCTTGTAATTGCTACGGTGAACTCGCGTTGGGCACTCTTCTCCTTGGTTCAGAATTCACTTCTATCGTGGCCTGGCTTGGGACCATTTTCTCTTGGCAGGTAAGGTAAAATGCCGGTTGCGTCACAGTGCCTATTCTGACACAGGTTTTGAATTGATTTCAGTAACTGTTTTGCAAAACTTGGCTCCATCAAAAGGATAAAACATTCCTGGAGATTTCAATTAACGTAAATTTGTATGGACCGTGCCACGAACTGGTCTACCATTTTTACCACTGTATTTCTATCAACTATGCCTGTCAGGGGCTGCTGTACGAAATCGAAACAGGCTCTGTAGAGGTGTATATTAACTCCTCTTTTATCTCCTCTTTTCAATGGTATAATGTGTGTACTCTAGTTATGATTATCACGGTAGCTATACCGCGCTTGTTGAGACCAGACGGAAACCGAGCCATGATTGGTACTTTAAATCAGGAGCCGTGTTCCTGTGAGCTCGTTTCGAGCAGGCCAGACACTACAAAGGTTTACGTCTTCCGGTAGTTTCGGTTTCCTATCTCGTGTAGGATCCAGAGTTTATTTTGGCAAACGCTTCGAGCAGTGGAAGAATTCTCTGATAATCATCTGCCGTGAGTGTATCGGATAACGGTACTCTCTAAGCCTCGAACGTTCTCCGGAAAATAGTTGTAAGGAGGCTGGCGAGCGCATAAGATCTCTGGACAATCTCGGCGAGCGCTTTGGCCGATAGAGATGAATCCGATAGAACATCATTTTGGAACGAAGCGACCCTGTAGCTCTCGACCTGTGACCTTGCGGACAGCCGTACAGTTGACGTCCGCAAGCTGGAGGGAGCTGATGAACCCTGCGACCGGAGGCATTGAACTGGTACAGCTAAACGGAAAATTCACACTCTTCGACCGAACACTTAAAGAGCATATGCCCTCCACCTCCGCACACCACAACTCGTAGTCCTACTTTACCGTCACCGATGGACTCTCGGTGACTCTGGTTGTGGCGGTCAAAAGCTTCAGTTGTACCGGTAGTTGACGGGTTCCCGGTAGCCTACCTATGGTACGCTATTTGGGTCGAAACCGAAATCTAGTATGCGCTCGATGCATTTTTTTCCATCGGATAATAGTCTCAGCACGGGAAAACTATCTGCCGCCGTAAGCAATGACCTGAGGGGGACGAGGTAAGTACTCGTGCGAATCGATGTCCTCCCCTAACGACGCTATCCCGTTGTTACCCATGACTATGACTTCTCGTGATTGTCGCCTTAATGTACGCGATATATTGCACTGTGTATGGCCTCTTATACATTTTGATGGTCATTACGACAATATGTGGGGCAACTCGCCAGCACAGCTTATTTATATATTCACGGTGGGAGGATACACAATGAATTCGCTTTCGTTGTGCGTAATTCCTACGAAAACACAGAGCATATGATTGACTGAAAAACGAAGCACCAAGACGCAGCCGCAATGTACAACGTCCAGCTGTCAACGCTCACCAGCGACGAAACATCCATCTCTCGCTGTCAAGAAGCCGCAGAACCTGGAGCTCTACCTTGCCGTGCTCAGGTGGGGCATAGCATTCGCATCCGTGCAGAACCGCAGCAGGAGCATAATCATGTCGGCTCTGGACGTCCGCAGTAGCAACAATGAGGCCCAATGCGCTTTAGCGGTGGGTAACCTCTTTTTGAGCGAGTAGGTAAATTTTTTGGCGCGACGAAGCAGCAGCAAAAGTGAGGCCCAGTATGCATGACATAAGATCAGGCAATCAAGCGTATGTATGGAACATTTGCCGCTCTTGGAATTTAGATGTAGTGATACGCGTGTCCGAGCTATCCATCGAATTACAGCTAGACAAAATCAAGAGCACTCGCGTTGTGCGGGCTAAACGTAAACAGTTATGAACCAATATTAACCAAAAATGTAACGTTAGACAGACTTCCTATGACCAAGTGGTTTGAGAGAAGAGTAAACGCAATCTGGTAGGTCTAGCCATAACGGATTCCCATATGAAAATTGACTAGAATGCAATTGACACTCACCTATCACGTTGCGCCAGAAAAATATCTTTGAAGTCCTCAGTGAATCAGTATACGTAGACATCATTGAGCTGATCAAGCGAGAGTCAACCGTCGTGCGTTGGTTTAGCTAAGAATTAGTGTGGTGGAGGTCATGCACGTAAGCTGATCCAATGTAGATGGAGCAGCAAACCTTTGACCATTGTACGTATTGGTACGCCTCAATTCCTTCCTCGACATGCTACCTAACACTAGATGTTAAACCTGGCCAAGTCGATGTCCTGGGAAGAATAAACGATATATGGTCTAGCCAATAATAAAAATGTAGAAGGTGTTCTCTGGATTTTAGATCCAGAGTTTCTCCAGGGTGGCGACTCCGACCCAATACTGAATACTCAATGGGGACCCAAAATACATTCTTACTGGTTTGTTACGTCATCATTCCCAAATTAACTGTAAAATTCAATGTACCAGTGATATCAGGACACCTTCTTCGTAATTTTACACTATGAGTTCTCCTTCCTCCCAAACGGTATCGTTGCGACTATAGACTTACATCACAGAATCTAACTCTGATACAACTTCTATTGAATGAACCTCGTATCGTCTGTAGTCGGTATATTTGAATAAAACACGGTGGATGTTGACTGTGGCGGTCCCACGATTAATATAAAAACCTAATCACCCGTGATAGTGGGGGTGAAACTACGATTGCTATGATAAGTTGGAAAAACCTTTGGGTGAAAAAATCTAAACGTTCGGTCTCTCTACCAATCCAAACTCTTTTAAGACGAGTTTGAATTAAAAATGGCATTGTGATTCCCGTCTAAATTTGGCGCTTTCAGGCTATTGGCCGTACCACCACCAAACCGTTGCTTGCTTTAATTGGCCAAAATAGATTACTTTGCCTCGTCGAGGGTAGCGTTCTTCGCGCGGATGTTTGCCGTCGACCCGTCGACGATGACACACAGGGTCTTGAAACTTCGTCTTGCTGAGAGTCAGTGATGGTACGCTGGCTTATGGGGTGTGGTTCACATACTATCGCACACATTATCAGATTATACAAGTTGGTCGATTGCTCGGCTGTTGGTTCAAAGAACCGCCCAGGGAAATTTTAAGTAGAACGCACAATAACGAGCTGCGAATTGAAACACACATGATTATTCATGACATTTAACCCAAGTTGGGTTTTCTTCAAACTCGTTATTTCAGCTACTGTAGTCGTTCTTATGGTACGTCAGGGAAGTTCCACTAGGTCAGGTTACACTAGATCGCATATTCACTTCACCATCACCTAGCATTGATGCATGCATGCAGCTATACAGCGGTATGAACTAATGCGGTGTTGTACACAGAGAAGCTCTGGTTTTCCCAATCACAATAGGCATTAAGGTCTATTTTGTCACGGAATCGTTAAGAAGCTGCTGCGGCTGGCAAATCGTTGCCGTAGCAGCTACAAGCACCCCTTGAACACGACGAATTCTAGTGGATTGAACACGGCAGCTGTGATCGGGTCTTGGCTGTGCAGGTTGAAGACACGTTCAAGCACAAGTTCAAGGCAAGTTGCACATCAAGCACTACATGTATGCATGGAGAAACAAGAAGGGAAACTGAACGAGTAGTGCAGCCTAGCTATAGTGCAAACTAGCTAGTGATGCACGGCTAAAAATCAATCAGATCTCAATTTACCTGCTTACGAGCAACCAGCTGATAGAGTACGTCGAAGGTATCCTGCCCGAGTCCGTCAGCTACAACTCCTCTGCCAAGTGCTACCATACCATAGTGTGACGACACTATTGCGACATATTTACGCATTACGTCTGGTTCAGTTAGTTTCTACCCTCACTGCATGATTTAGGGTCACACGTTTGGCGGTAGTAGTAGGAAAGTAAAGCTTATATGCTTGAGTACATGCAATTTAAGGTGCAAAATCAAACGCTTTAAGTGGTAAAAGTATGACCACTGGCGTGTTAATTGACATAGCGACGCTAAATACCGATACCGGTACTATTTTCTCCACAATCAAAAGCTGAAAATCTACTGGTGATATCGAATGCGGGTAATTATCTACAAACTATCCAAATGTTTGGTTTCCTTTTGGGGAATCATTGTTTGCTCCGACCAACCCGGGGAAGGCAAAGCTAGTTACACTTCACGCGAACCTGATGTGAATTTTTCTAGATAATGGAATAATTCGGGTGGATGTCACCACCTCATCAAACGCTGATGTACCGTGTAGATGAATGGTAGCCGGAAACTGAGTCGAAGAGCTGCAGAAGACTGCGAGCGATGCGGTGCTTGACGAGGTCCTCAAAGGAATTGTGCGAATTGTTGGAGGTAGTATTTGCGGGAGTCGAACTTTCAGAATATGCAAAGAAATATCGTCAGTAAAGAAGCAACATAGTAAGCAACTATTGACCAACGAAATAAGCATGGGAGACCCAGAAATATTGTTTATTCCTACCTAGCACCTTCTAGGGATGGGGGATTTGCATAGCGGGATCCAGTGGATAGGAAAAACCTTCTCAACTAGAAAATTGCGGTACAGTGACCGTGTCATTGAGACACTATATGTAACAATGGTGCCTTTTGGGCGGTTGACTGAGCTGCAAAGTGCCTCAGTGGCTTCAACAATAGGCCAAATGCCCAACTTACCATCGAAAACAATATTTTGCTGGGTGTCGTAACGAGGACAGGTTACAGCAGCAAGAAACATTATTTTTCCGATGTACCTTTTGTTAGGACACAAACGGTAAGGAAGCTGCTCTGTAGTTGTCAAATAATACTTCGTTGCCCCCTGGTAGAGGTTAAACCACTTTTCATCGACATGAACGGTGTCGTACATGTGATGCATGTGGTACATTCAACCACCTACATGAACATTGACACAAATTCGAATTGATTCGAAACCGATTCAAATGCATTCGAACAGCAACCTGAACATGAATAGCCGGTTAGGATTAATAGTTAACATACAAGCACAGAAGTATGAGCGCGGTCTGAACGGTATATATTATACATTACTGTACCTATAGGCACATCCACGTGCTCTTGCGCCCACTGAAGGTGCCTGGTCTTGTGAGCAGCAGTCAGCGTCGCCTTCACGCGCGAAGCAGCGTGGTAAAGTACGCCATCACTGAGATGGCGCTGCAGGGTAGGCCGGGGTATGCCAGACGCAGCAGCAAGCGCTCGCTGGGTCTGCCATTGGGACAGCTTGCACGCGCTCCGCCACCTCCTGCGGCTACAGCTGCCGCCCACGTTGTCGCGAATACTCCAAAGCTTCTTGATGCTGTGCCGGCACAGACCAAAGGCTGCGACAGCAGCACCAATCGCTCCTCGAAGGAGCCTCCCTCGAACATTGCGCTCTGGGAGGAAGAGCACGACGCGAAGACGTGTAGCAGGTGGAATGTCGGCTTGGCCGGGGGCTCGAGGCATCGAAGGCGTTGATCTGGACGGCGTGGGGTGAAGATAGCAGAGTGAGCACTGCACGACGAATTAGTCTATACCAGCCAGTGAATTAAGGACTTGTCCTACCCTTTCTTTTTAACCAATCAGCGCCTTTGATCCGACTATGTGAGATCTATAAATAACCCCAAGTGTCATTTTTAAATAGCCTGGAGAAGTATTAGGAAAATGGACCTGGAGGCTCCGTCCAAGAACAGATTGACAAGTTAGGAGAATGCGAGGCGATCTACAAAGGTTGTTTTGTGGGAAAGGACAACGCGTATGATACCAAGATGAGGGTGGAGGCGGAGGAAGTCATAGCAGTGCATCGCTTTCGAGACGCATTTGGCCTTGATTCGGGTAGTGAGGACGCGTAAAGACATGGTGGGGCTCAACATGATTACGTAGACTCAACTAAGACACAGTGTGGTTTAAAAACACTATTACGTAGGCCTAAATACAAAGGTAATACATGTGCTGACAAGACTAAACGAAATAAGGTAAAATGAGTGGTTTTGCAGCTCACAATTCATTCGACTAAACAGGGAACAGAACCGCAAATCCTTCCATCATCTATCACAATGACACCGCAACCATCTACGTTCCACGACCTTCTACAAAGTAGTACCGTTACGACCACGCACGTGAACACAAAGGAAACTAGGGACATCTTCTTACGCGTCCTATTCAAGAGGTTCTGTGAGTTCTGTATCTCAAACGAGTACCCGGATCCTGCTAGTGTACGCCATCGCGAGCTGCCTTCTCTTCTGGTTGTGTTCATGGAGAGTGTGTCTGCATCTGCTGCTGTGGCTAACTAAACAGCGGAGAATATACGGGTTGTTGTTGCCAATTACTTATGGCAGCTACGAACACAGTGATGCTGCTGGGTTTAACAAATGGATGGTAGTTACTGACGAGAAGGAATCAAGTACGGGTTGATCAACCCAGCTAAGGACTCGTTTGTTCGCCAGTTCATGCGGGGTCTCGAGAAGCGAAAGAGCACGGAATTTGTGCAGCGTCAAGCTATTTCTATTTCTCTCGATATGCTCCGGGTACTTCATAGCCACTTAGACGACACGATAGGATTCACAGAAGCAAGTCGATCGTGGGGTTTTGCTGTTTCATCGCTCGCTTTCTACGTAATGTGTCGGATAAACGAGGTGCTCAGTCTACAGTGGTAAAATCTGACGTTAGGATTGACCCAACGTAGTACCTCCGATCCGTACATATCCATTTCAATTGCTTTCTACAAGCTTGAAGAAAGAAAGACAGAGGTAGCCGAAGGTCAATGCTATAATTTGCATCGCCTCGACGAAGGTGAGAGACCGATTTTTCTCGCTTGAAAGCGTGGTTGACGTACGTCAAATGAAGACGGGCCATATCTGGACTGACAGCGATTTCGTTTTTCCGGGGCTGTCCAAAATCTTGAATCAATGTTCAGAAGACAAACGCAATGACCACAGGCTGTGAGAATTCACGCGTAGAGTGGGGTAAGAAAATGTCAGACACGGATTTATTACTTTGCTCAACTGTGCAGTGCGAGATCTGAATAAAAATGGGTCATTCCGTCGTGGCTACGTTCGACAAGAGTGACGTGACATCTGGTTTACTTCTCACATCTTCCGAAGAGCTGGGGCCCAATACAGGCTCATATTTGCGGAACCCGAACGGCGATGGTCGCTGCGAATGGTTAAGTGGTGGACTGGGTGGGCGTAAAATGAGTCATCAGATACTCTCGTGCGTTACCTGCTTGATCAAACTGCTTCGGGCGAAGACAAGCAGTTGCAGACTGCTGAGCCCCGGATCGTGAAATCCACTCTGAATGTTCTACCACCTTCATTAGTAAGAAGTGTAACACAGCTTCGGCTGTCGGACCACCATTCGCAGACAGTCAATCAAAAACGACTGAAGACCGTTGAGAGCTTAATTAAAGCTCTCAAAGACACAAATCGGCATACTTGTATCCATGTTGCAGCCTTCGAGCCAAGATACACCAGTATCTGCGACAGAATGGTCACCCTGTATTGAGCAGATATCTAGTCTCTCATCCGCAAAAGATTGAAAGGATCTATGCCGAATGTATTGGCAAGCTGACCCGTCTCGCCATCTATTCAAGCCCGTCGGCGAGTGACCAACCTAGGACAAAAAGAAAAGTAAAGTTTTGCCTAGTCGACTCCAAGTTTATTGCTGAAGACGTAGCCGACTTTGGTGTCCATAAAGGACTCCTAGTCTAAACTATCTGTGGATGTGGCTTAATACAATATATTAATATGTTTTAACTCTGAAGATTCCAGAAAATCAGACCGTAAAACGCAGTTCTTCGGGCGAGGTCCAAATTTATAGTCACATATTTTTGATAATACCGGAAAATGTTGATATGTATGGACAAGTCTAAGCAAACCGTTCAAAGCGAAGGTATTCCCAGGTTTAGCACCACCTTTCAGGTAAGATATGGCTCCTCAAAGTTGGTGCTTGCCACCAACTGCGCTGAGATGTCTTCACGTTTTCGGTGCGTGTCTTTCTATATCACACGCAAATCCTTTCTATTGAAGCAATTCGAAAGGTTGTCGTCCGATTGCATCTCCATACTGTAATATTAGTGGTGAACTGCGATTTCAATGTGACAGGATGAATTGCCTCTCGTTGCCCTCATGACAGGCTTCCTCGTCTGAAATGCTATCTTTGCTGGAGCATACAAGCAGCTATACGCCAGCGTTATCTCTACCGATACGCCTAGCCATACATCTAAGGGGGTTTAACTACATCGCAACAATCACTTGTGTCGAGCATCCGTAAGACAGTCAGTCGACATCATGTGAGAGACGTTGTCATTGGTCAACGTTTGCTCATGTATTTTGAACGAACACTCGCAAGCGAGAGTCCCACAAAAGCAGATCGCGATACCAGACGTCAACGATCGGATCGGACAGAAAGGGAAGTACCTTCTAGTGCGTTTTCTTGTTTTCTTGCTTTCTAAATGCGAGTGTGTGTGTATTATCTTCTTCTACATGGCGTGACCAGACGCAGCGCCGTTGTGATCTTGAGCTGCTTGGATCTTCAGCTGTGAATGTAGAAGGGAGCGCGAGGCCGTTGATCCCAGCGATGCAAAGCATTGCACATGTATCATAGTGTTCGCTCATGGAAGTAGGTAAGCTCACCGGTAACGCAATCTCGACCTCGGCGGTCATTTTAATTCGCCGGTATGACGTCTTGTGCGCTTTAGTGCAGAATGCGAGGTGAGTTCAATTAAGTCATACACTTATCTGTCCTATTCCTATTTTCTCATAAGGGGCTGCTCTGTGGCAGCACCCTCCAGCCTCACTGCACCAACGGTTAGTGCTCATTCTTGATTATGAAGTGCCGCTGTTGATGCGGCGAAGATGATGCAGTAGGCGGTTGACGTGGTAGTGCCTACCGTCATGGTGTTGCTGTCGTTGTGTGTGCTCGTCATGGCGTCTAGAACTGGGTTTCTCCACACTGCCCCCAAGACGACATGTCAATAGAGCCACACTCAGGGAACCTTCGGTAAACATCACTAGAGACCCGTTCTGAATACATGTAGCCATGCCTCGTCGCTTGTTTCCAACTTCAACGGCAACTAGAACATGAAGTACCAATCCTAGAAAATAGTCAATAACTTGGCATCCATCCATCCGGCGGACACCAAACGTTTTCAGCAATTCCTCAACACCATGCTCCATTGCATACTGGGTCACCAAAGCTGAAACATCATGTTGGATGGAACGGGCAGGCTCCCAGGAATTCTCGATATCCTGGAGGCCACACCATGCCACCAGCAGGTCGAGCTCACCTGACGTAGTGTTGAATCGATGCGAGACTACTTCACGAACTTCAAGCACGATGCCTTGAAGAGAGACGCGTTCGCGGATCTCGGCGGTCACATCGAGGTTCTCGTCCTGGTAAAACTTTAGCCTAGATCCGTGAACGTCATACTCAGCATCAGTGAGTAGGTGGCGAATGGGGAACGAGTGTGGTAGCCCCTTGGCCACCAGGAACGGGCCAACGCAGCGCACCAGCAATTTCCCACTTTGCAGGCGTTGGTCGACCCGTGACCACAGCACGTAGTCCCCCTCAGACAAGTTGCACACAATCCCATTGGAACGCGACATAGCAGCTGTACGGCGCTGCTCGGTTGATCTCGCACCACACAATGCAGCCCATGAAGGCTACGGCGCAATTCGTCGATACCCTCGCGAAAGCCTTCCTTGTCTAGTGGGAGCATTCGCGGGATCTTGTCACCCGGCATCACCATGACAACGCCACGGGGTCCAGCGCTGAAGGGGTTGGAAGGCCCGTGAAAAGTTCCTCTGGAGCACAATTTCCCAGCGACAGCATCGGGCTGTGGTTCAGGTTAACCTGTACCAATGACAGGAGGTGCACCTAGTTGCGGGTGTCAAGTTGAGGCTCGAGTAGCATGACTCTTAATACTTGAAGTATGTCACGATTCACCCGCCCCACCGTTCCATTGACCCACGGCGTATACACTGTGACGAAAGCATGAGTCACGCCCAGCCGCTTAGAGAGTCCTGCCATCCCTTGACTCTTAAAATGCAAACCGTTGTCTGACATTCACATATCGGGCATGCCAAACCTCTTATGCCAGTCTAGCATAGCTTCCGCAACCGTCTGGCTATCGGCTGAGTCTGCCGCCACCAGTTCGCAGTAGTGGGTTAGCTCATCCTTCAGAACGAGAACGTACTTGGCTTCACGATAGCTCTCACTAAGATACAAATAGTCCATGTGCATGCATCCGTTGCGAGCAACCACCGGCCGGTCAATAGTCCAGTCGCTCTGGATCAGTGTACCACACTTGGCATGCTTGCACAGCAGGCAGTCGTTAATGAAACGGATGGCAGTCTGCCGGGTATTTGATAGAGCAAATGGCGGCCTAGTAATTCCACCACCACGTGTACACCACGGTGGTCCTGTGCACCACAGTGCACGATCACAAACAGGCCCTTCATCAGCGTATTTTCCTTGGTAGGGACCCACAGCTTGCCGCCAATTTGGATGACTCCATCGATCGTGGTGGCACCTGCTGGGGCATCTCCGTGATACTTTCTCTGTGCTTCAGCAACTGACGCCCGGGTAGGCCACGTTAACCGTGCGTCCTGCAGTGGACGTAGCTCGGATAGAGTTTGAGCAAATCTCGTCGTCGCTCGCTTCACAGCAAGCATCTAATCATTGCCAGTAGTGACCGGTTGTTCCCAGCGGGAGATGATATCGGCCCACAGGTTTTTTCGCCGACAATGTGATGTATCACATACCTACAGCCAATCAGCTTCAACATCCACCGCTGGAGCTTGCCCTTGATGTGCTGCTTCACTTCAGTAGTAGGCGAGAACAGCCTGATAAAATTCGAGTGGTCGCAGTAAATATGAAAGCCCTTCTCTAGCATGAACATGTAGTCCATGTCACTGCAGGCCTTGACTATCGGATAGCCCTCCTTCTCAATGATCGACCAGTTCATCTGTGCGTTCTTGAACAAACTGCCACTGCAGATCAAGAGCTCGTGGGACTGCTCGACAGGTAGGTCATCCTGCCAACGACGGACCTGTGTGGTCGCCATCGAGTAGCCGGTGAGCGATGCATCGCAGAACATGTTGACAGTTGCTCCCTTGTCGGGGAAAACAAGCTTGCACGACTGCTCCACCATTGCCAGAGTGTGTCTGAATGCGGCTGTTTCATGTTCAGCCCATTCGAGTTTCGCACCACTTAACTGTGCCTTCCGACGTCCGCGCTCTCGCATCACCCCTTCTAATTTTGTCTGTAACGGCGCCGTGGTGCGGGCAAAATCGACCATAAAGTCGCGAAGCCAATTCAGAGCACACAGAAAGTGTTGGAGTGCACCACCGGTCGGGGGCAATGGCATCTGTTGCAGGATGGTGGAGTGGGCAGGGCCATGCTCTACACCTTCGCCGTCAATCAATTTTCCGCACCACTTCACACGCCGAGCAAATAGCTTGCACTTCTTAGCATTAAGCTTCGATCTGCGCTTGCGCAGAATTGCAAAACAAACTGCCTCAGGTTATCCAAAAATGCTCTGGGCATCTGGGCGAACAAGAGTACATCATCTATCCACATCAAGACGCTCTGGAACAGAAGTTCCTTCATCACATCATTCATCTGCGTTTGAAAATGAACGGCGGAATCGCTGGCCCCTTAAGGCACCCTTGTCGGCGTGTAAACGCTGTCCTCGGTGACGAAACTGAAAATCTCACGGCTGTTTGGATGTAGGGGTATCTGCCAGAAATCTTTGTGGAAATCAAAGATTCCAAATCCATACGCTTCACGCACAGATTCCGCCACCACAACAAGATTCGGAGCGGCCACATCGAGAGGAACAGTCAATGCGTTGAAAGTCCGGTAGTCAATCGTGATCCGGAACTCGCCCGCGCCCTGCTTGGCAACAGGGAGTGCCGGACATGACCACCGGCTGCGATTATTGCGCTCCACTAAGTCTACAGCCTCCAATTCCTACACATATTCCCGCAGGAATTGTCGCTGGGCGTAGGGGTAGCGACGCATACCGCTGCGATACGACTGGGCATCTGGATCTAGCCGCACCTCGAGCGGCTCTACATCAGCGGGTTCGTTGTGACCCAGCCTCAGCCGAAAGACGTCCGCGTAGCTAGACACGAGTTCACACAGTTCGTCCGCTGATTCAATGTCAAATTCTTCTTTCATGGCCTCGTCCACGAGACGATGCAACATTTTCCACCTCATTGTCCTAATGTGTTCCCAACACATCGACGTGATCACTCGGGGGGTCGTCAGCCTCGGCATCAGCCTCCCCGAGATGTTGCTGAGCCAGTTGCTCAAAGTTCCCGTCGAGATCAACCCCAATAGACTGGAGCGTAATTCGACCCAGAGTAGTTATTCCTCAGGTGCATCGAGCACCAGGCACTCAATGTTCGTCAATGCCAGTGGGCCGGCGGCAGTCACGCTATTCAGGTCGAGATGGGCAGAGCATCGTGCTGCCGCCGGCGGCCACCACCTTGACAGGTGGCTGCACCCTTACAATGGGTAGGCTGGGCAATAAGTCACTAAGTTCGTTCAGCACCGGGCGCCCAATGATGTTAGCGTCTGATCCAGTGTCGGGGCAAATCGGCACGTCCAACACCCCATTAATCACGCGTTTCGAAATGTCGGTTCTTCATCGGCAGTGATGCGCTTGATACGCTTGGGTTGACGATCACGTCTCTCGCGTAGCGTCTTTGCCACCTCAACTTTCCACTCAGTGCTGGCGGTAGGGCAATCTCGGGCCCTTGCTGATCAAACACCCGTCACATGGGAGCTTACACTGCTCTCCAGTAGCACGGTTACTACATGAGTCACTGGGATGCGATGCACGCTGCCTGATCGGACGGTGTGAGATCTTCGTCGCCGTCACAACCCTCTCCTTTGATCGTGAGCTGGCAGTCTGTTTACTTCTAGCTTACATGAGATGGTGCTGCTGCTGTCTAGTTGCCCGCTCTATCAACAAGTTGTGCAAAGCAAGGTCATTAACCGGTGGGTCAACTCAACTAATCTAGTCAGGTCAACCTTCAGCATTTCCGGTGTCACCTTGGCCAATAAGATCTTGCAGCGCAGCTTCATACGCTGTCGTCATCTCCAACAGCGGGCCCTCAAGCCAGCATGGCGGACAGACCATTGTCTTCCACAAGCCGGTCGAAGGTCATGAAGTAGCTGGCGACACATGTCTCGACGTCCACATCAGCGAGATCCATCTTCAATTCGCGTGCGAATAACTGGGTGACGTCAGGGACACGGTCGTTCATCATCGCGCCAACCTTCCTCTTCATCTCGGTCATCTGCATGCTATCCGTCACACTGGCAATGTCCTTCTTCAAGATGTAATGAGCAACATGCTCCAATACCCTTGGCTCAATAGTCGATCGGATGCTTCGAGTCGCGGCTGCATCGGCTTCGCCCGTGACTCGGCATTGCTCAATCACCTTGCCCTCGTACTGCCTCTGTTCGCGGAAGAAGGTCGTGATGGCCGATTGACTCCACACCTTCAGGCTGGGATCCCTCGTCACCTCGAAAATGGGCTGGTGCACCGCCGTCTTGACATCTCCTTCGGCATCGTACTCGTAGTCGTCTCTCATGCCTGACATAGCGATGTGACGCTTGTAGTTGTCAAAGCATTCTTTATGACGTCTTACGCGCTTTAGTGCAGAATGCGAGGTGAGTTCAATTAAGTCATACACTTATCTGTCC
>LGSN01000295.1:0-37504 GCA_001314375.1 Phytophthora podocarpi | reverse complement strand
AACTTACATGTTAAAACGAAGGGCTCGCGATTTAAAATGTATATTATGCATATTTCATTGAAGCTCAGACTAATTTTGATGTTCAAAATTAGTCAGTGTTCAGAATTAGTTTGTACGAACTGATGTCAGACTATTTAGTGTGAGCTCGATGAAAAGTTGCTTACATAAATTAGTCTGGACCAGACTAATTACTGTAATCACTGTAGTTGACTGAGGGTGCCGTTGTGTTGTGTAGATATCTAAAATGCGAGTCGGTTCGCTTTAATTTTCGAGTCAGCCTTTATCGCCGAGTCTGATCCGCAGACTTACGTTTAGTACTATCGTTAGACATTAAGTTACCGGTAAATCTAAAAGCGTTAAAATGTGAACACGCTGGATCAAAAAGGACATTTTCATTGCAAAGTAAAAGTATACAAAGCTGTTTGTACCGGGCTGACCCGAAGCACTACGTTAACTCTATCATCGTCGCCGAGGCGCTGTCAGGTTAATGCAGTGCCAGTGAAAGCGTGGCAGCGACGCAGTAGGCGACGAACGAAAGTGTCTGGGCTCCCGAGGCGCCGTTGGAGCCAGTGGACTCTGAGGAAGCAGTCGATCCAGAGTTGGTGGCCGAGCTGTCGAGCTCCGTAGACCCAGAGGCCACCGACCCGGAGGAGCTAGCACTCGGGATCTCGATGGAGCCGCTGCCAGAGTCGGACTCGTTACCGGTCTTTCCCGTGAGGAAGTCGGCAATGAGCGTGCCGAAGTTGATGGCGACGCCCTCGATGGTGACGTTGCACTGGGTCTCGGAGTTAGCCACCTGGTTGATCTGGTTCAGGTAGTCGGCGCAATCCACGTTCTGTGAGAGCTGCGTGACCTGCTCCGACGTTGGGAACTGGCTCACCGCGAAGATATCGATGCCCGTGGCGTTCTCGCAGTCGGCGAGGCCCTGGGTGGCGTTCGGGTAGAGCATGCTCTCGATCTTGGCCATGTCGCAGTCGGCGGCGCTAGAGTAGGCAGCGGCGGCGATGACGGCGGCAACGGACACGAAGGCGGTCTTCATCTTGGAAAAGGGTAGCGAAGGGAGCTGGGGCGGAAGGAGGAAAACAGGTAGTCGAGTGCTTGGCTCGAGTGAAATTGGCGAGTGAGGAATGTCGGCGTGAAACGCAGCCGTTGTCGTCGTCGTCGGTCGTCTCTACCGCTGACGACCGAGGCAAAGGCGAAGGCAGCAGAGGTTACCCGATACTCACCTCATACGGCGCGCCAAATGGTGTGTGCTCGTGGCAGCAGAGGGCGTTTCCATGAAACGTTCACAGACGGTTTTCGGTTTTGAACGAGGTTTCTTTCGTGTAGTCGAACAGCTGAAACGGCCCTAATCCGCCTTGAACTTGCTGCTTCATGTGTATGGCCTAATACGGGCGCTTTGTCTCTGATGAAGCTGGCAGCGAAAAGGATAATATGCTGTCCATGTTCTTATCCGAGCATATCCTCCTTCACGGTGTTGCAGCGTGGCACCGTCTGGCGCCATGCCACCGCTTCTTCATGGCTGGCTACCAGCCTGCCGCTGATACTGTACCAACACTGACAGCCGACATTGTGATGATCTCCCTTTGTCATCGATCAAGTTATCGAGTACTTTGCAGCAGGTGCTGCTCGGCTGGTGTAGAGCAAGCAGGTGCAGCGTCAACGAATACACACGCATTGTAAAGGGAGGAGAGTCTCGACAATGTTCAAAATTCTACAAAGTAATTGATAAAAGGAGGTAGTAGGTAGTCACGGACGTTGAAAGTGATCTAAAGTGCAAAAGCGAGCACGGTGGTCGCCGCTACCGCGACGACGGAAAATGTGGCAGTGACGGTGACGCCTGCGTTGCTGCCGGCCGAGGCGCTCTTGCTGCTCTCCTGCTTGTCGGCAGCCGCGCTGGTCGAGTCTTCCTCCGATCCCGAGCTGCTCGGGGCAGATTCGCTGCCCGAGGCGGACTCGCTGGCAGAGGTCGACTCGCTACCCGAGTCGCTGGCGGAGAGGGAGACGCTGCCAGACATGCTACCCGAGCTGACCTTGGCCTCTTTGGTCTTGTTGCTCGACTGGCCCTTCAGCAAGTCCGTGAGCAACTCGGCGAGGACGATTGTCTGATCGCCCACCTGCATCTCGCATTGAATCTTCGAATTGGCCTCCTGGTTGAGCTGGTTCAAGTAGTTGACGCAGTCACGCGACTGGGAGATGTTCTTGGCCTCTGCTTTCGTCGGTAACGAGCTCAACGTGAACACGTCTACGCCGTAAGTCGACGCGCAGCTGTCGTGCCACTCTGTGCCGTTCGGGAGCAGGCTGCCCTGGATGGCGCCCATGTCGCACGATTCCGTAGCGTATACAGCGGCGGCAACAGCACCAGCGATGGCGAGGAGCGCGAACGTGGAGCTATTCATGATGGCAAGTGAGTAGGAGGCTGAAAGGTACCCGAGGGTGCGTAGGCGCTTGGGGGAAGGGAATTCCGGAATGAACGAACGAAAGCGATGTCAATGCAGAGTCAGAAAGAGATGGGGAGAGACCAGCAGACAGCAACGATGGAGACAACGGCCGGCACGGGGTCGCTTGCGTGTGGCTTCGGCTTTCTCCTACGCTCTCGGACAGGCAATGGGGTCTGATAACGGCGGATACCAAGTTGAAGTGGTCTGACCAATCATATACGAGAAAAGGCAAGTGAACCGTTACTCGCGTCGTTTGGCGACCGCAATGCTGCAACGCTCGTGAATGTAGTTTTACCCGACAGCCTTGCACTGGACACCACCTCACGCTGGCGAGCTTGATTGCAGTATCTGAGTATGGGCTTTAGTCACCCTCGATCCATCACTGAGTTCGATCGTCGAACTCTGTTTCGAAAGTGTGGAATAGTCTGCAGCGGGTACGCGAGGCACGAAGAGCGCAGCTATCTATCGTCACGCAACGCATACGGCGCAGCGGCACGTGAACGCAAGCACGTACATTTCCAGGGAAAACGGAATATTGCGAAAATGACTGACGAGGCACTCGCGACAGTTTGGAGTGTCCGTTATAATAAACGCAGTGCAGGCTCTTCGACTACTTTTTCTCGAAAGTTGGATGAGCGACGCGAGCAGTCTAGCAAGAGGCTGCAGCTATCCTTACTGTAGCCTGCAGCCTTCGCCTTCACCGGAGACCACTTGACCATCTTATTATCAGTTTTACGCTTCGAATTCAATTCTACATGTAAACTTACAAGAAAGGTGACCCCTTGCATTTAAGCTGCACGGGCTTGGCGATGAGGCCACCACAGTGCGGTTCCACTAGGCAGCTACTCTATCTTCGCACTGCATTCCGACCGCCGTAAAGCTCACGAAAGAATTGATTGTGAACCGTCCTTATGGATGGGGGGCCGGGATCTGGTGACGTTTTTCTTGGCGGCACTCCCACAGACGCAAAGTACGGAGTGTAGGCGGCGGCAGGCTGACTCCGCTTGGGCGTAAGAATTCGCACGCGAACCTCGTCACTTTTACCACCGGAGCTGCAACTGCTACCGAAGCTGACTCGGTGTACGGAAGGCGAGGCACTTCCAGAACGTCGGCGGCGATTGTTGCGGTGGATATTTACAATCGGTGAGCCATCAATATATCGTTGTGGTGATTGAAGCGAAAGCGCCGAAGTTGAGGATGCCCAGTTGCGCTTGCCTACATCGCTTCGCAGCAGGATATCAGGCGCGTTCATACTGAGGCGACGAACAGGCCGACTTCTGTCGGAGAGTTGGCCTCCGCTCGCCGAGGCAGGCACGGCAGACAGAGTGGCACTGCGTTGCCGGCGATAGTCAGGTGGAGAGCTGTTGACGGTGTTCATGGCGTCGCTATCCACGGACACTTGCTTGGCAGACAAGCGCAACACCGACGTGCGAAACCGATATTCAGTACTGCTTGGCATAGCAGTAGCTACCGTCATCATCCTGTGCTGACGAGACAGCTCCTCGACGTCGGAATGGTGTGTGTCAGCTGAGAAGAATACCATCGAGTGACGACGAGTCGGCAAGCGTACTTCTTCATCGTCACCCTCATCTTCTTCGGGAATGTCATCGTGGCCCCACCGCCCACTTGTCACCTCGTAATCCTCTCCAGTAGCATCTCGCGACGCATATTGTGTAGCATCATCGCGCAGCACTTTAGCAACACAAGCCTTGCAGAAGCAACGGGCCGATACAAGTCCGTTTATCCACATAACTCTGGTCGACGGCACTGTTTCCTGGCGCACACTGCACTGTGAACACGTCCAATGGCGACATGCCGCACACCGCCGCTTGAGTGCGCTACCTAGACGACGCAGACACATTCCACAGCGCCTCTCACCATCTAGTGAATCCTGCACCGACGCTGAGGACAGTGAGGTGACTGCACGCTCCGCCTCAGTATTTTCCACCGCTCGAGCCAGCTTCTTGGCTAGCGCACACGCTCGTACATCCTGCAGACTCAGCAGCGTCTCCACGATACTCTTCTCCGCAATGGATTTTGGCAATCTCAGTCCTATGGCCCCACTCCCACCTCCTGTATCGTACGTCCCCTCGTGGAACACCTCCACTCTCCCATTGCGCAGCTGTCGGAAGAACGAACACAAGAAGATCTGCCCACGAACCACCGAGTGGTTCTGAAACGGCGGACAGGACGGGAACGTGATGGAGTGACGCAGTCTATAGCCCAACTTCGCACCCGTCCTGGCCGAGTGCACGACCCCCGCCGCCGCCAAGTAGCAAAAGTCTCGGTCTTTGACCACCAGGCCGCCGTGTGGCGCGCGTTTGAGCGCCCACTTGACACTCAGCGACCAGAAGGGGTCCGCACTCGACGGCGTCTCCACAGAGCAGAGCACGGCGCCGTCCGCAACCCCGTCGCCTGTAAAATGAGCTCTAGCGGCGCGTTCCCGCCCCGATCTCCACATGGCCCCGTACAGAACGTCCTCCAGCGTCCCGTCCACGCTGCCGACAAGTCTCAGCGCCGGCAGGTCGCGCTCTTCGGCGCGTTGAAGGTGTCTCCTCGTGTCTGCAGCGCTCTCGGGTTCCAGTTCCGGCTGGTTACCGCGCTGTCGCTTCTTCTCCTTCTTCTTGGACCGTTGACTGAAGATCTTCACGCCCGCGCGCTGCCCCACGAGCTTCCAGGCCGACGACTGCGCATCGTCCGAGCGTGCGTCGTAGCTGGCCAGGTAGGCGGAGAGAAGACGCGCTTCCACGCGCTGCAGGTCGTGCACCTCGGCCGCGGAGAGACGCACGGGCGCGAAGAAGTCCGCGGGCAGCGGCAGCCGCATGGCGAACGGTTGAAGTGGTCCTTATTAGGGGCTCACGATCCGACCAATTGACGACACTGCGCTTACGTTTTTCTACGCACGTACAATTAGAAAATATCCAACACGATACGCGCACAGATCATATAGGAGGGGGTGATACCTTAAAGACATGTGCATTATGGATGACATCCGTCCCTGGTATCGACTCAGCTTAGATCACTAACACAAAATATGTAATATTTGATGTGCAATAGATGCTAGACTGTGTACATATTCTTCACTGCCCACGCGCTAGGTCCATTGTAATTGGCTGCAACCTCATTTATATTGGCGAATAATCATCCTGCATTCTCGCGAATGAGCTGCCGAGTCAGGCTCACTCAAACAATACAGCGGACAAGACCACGACGTAGGGCGCGCTATCGTCGCTCGCTTCCCCGCTGTCCTCGAGTCCTCAGCTCGGTAGCTGTCAATCCCCCCACCCGCGCCTCTTTTCCCACGCTCTTGCGGTGGCAGTCGCGTCTCTCAAGTTGCTCTACACGCGTCGCTACACTCCGCCGAGTGGCTGCACCGAGTGATCCCAGAAGATCCCGAGCCAATAACTTGCCAGGATGCTCCCGCAGCGACAGAACTCGGGCAAACGCGCCGCGTCCAACCACCGCCGCACGAATGTGACCACGCAAAAAGTGGCGTTGCTCGTGCTGGGCCTCGTCTTCGCGCTGTACATGTACTTCAACCTGCGCTTCTTCGCGACATCCACGGCGTCCACCAACTCCATCGAGGCGGCCGGCAAAGGATGGCGCTCGTTCAACGGCGCGCCCAACAATCCCGACGCAGCGGCTGGAGACACGCTCGTGGACACCTCCGCCACGCGCCAGGTCAAGCACCTGGTATTCACGTCCACGTGTCGCGACCTCGACTTTGTGCACGCGGAGGTGCTCACCTTCACGCTGCGACGCACAGGATTCGACGGCAACGTCACTCATTTGCTGTACGGATGCACGTTGGAAGAGGCTTCTGAGCTCATCCGCAAGAAAGACCCGCGCCACCACGTGCAGACCAGACATTACCCCGACATATCTGCGTCGAACACGACGTTCGGCGAGAAGCTGCTCAAGACGACGCTGAACCCGGTGGTGCTGGCCAAGTGGATGCTTGGAGCGGACGACGGAGAGTTCAGCGACAACCGCGCAGTGCCGTTTGAAGACCGCTATGCACTGGCGTCCGATGATTTTGTCATGGCCGTAGACAGCGACGCAATCTTCACCAAGAAGCTGGACATGTGGAACCTCATGGCTGAAGCGAACGATGTAATCGACCCTCGCATATTTGGACAAGATGCGTCTTGGTACTGGCCGAACCGATTCCCTCTTACGCAAGAACAGCTCAAGAGCATCGTGCCGACGAACTCACGCGCGCTGCTCCTGGACGATTGGCGCGAGTATGCTGCCATTGCACCGTTTGTGGCCGAGGTGAGTGCATGGCAGGAGGTTCTCCCTACTACTGTGGACCTGTGGGCCAAGTTGGCACACGAACAGCGCTACTTGGCTATCCCTATCGCTGCAGCTCACGAGAAGACGCTCATTGGCGTCTCGGGTGTGCTTAGCGTGCACCACTATCCTTCTCGCTATCAGAACTGGGATTTTGTTGACGACATCAAGCACAACCCGTGCGAGGAACAGGCTGAAGGAAAAAACCTGGCGCTGTCGTCATACCCGATCTCTATTCGCGCGCTTAACTTCACGCTGCCTCAGTGGATTGACGGTCGTGAATGGAGTTTCTTCGCCGATCATATGCCGTCGGATTTCCTTTCGTGCGATGCCTGGATGATTCACCAGCCGACCGGCTATCTGTGGCACCTCGCTACACACACAAACGGATTTGAGCGTGTACCTAACATTCTTCGTCGTCGCCACACAATGAGTGTGTGCCTCGCCGTGGAAGCTTACAATAGCGCGTCTGAGAGTTATCGCTCGCGTATTTGCCCCACTGGTTTCAATCACAACCATCGTATCCCCATGGAATTCCAGAAGAAAACGTGGGGCACCGCTGTGGCGCTTGCAGACGGCACCCCCATGGAAGTAGAACCGCCCGTCTACTTCGGAGATTACAAGAGGAAGAAAAGCCCCGACGTTCCACACGCGAGTGGGTTGAAGCCTGGCCAAGAAGGGAGTGATGAGTTGCACTTTGTCTTCACGACTTCTTGCGAGCCGCACCAAGACTGGCAGAGCGAAGCTCTTGCGCAGAGTTTTGCACGAGTCAGCCAGCGTGGTGCGCTCACACGCATTGTAAGTGGCTGCTCGGATGACGCTGTGAAGGAGCTGCTTCGTCGTACGCAAAAGTCTTCGCCGCACCTGCGCATTCACGTCACTCGCGATTTCCGCTCGCTCCCCATTTTCAAGGAAGTGTCCGACGATGTGGAGAAGGCCTCGACGCCTGACGACTATGCGCCATACAACAAGCCGTTTGGACTTCGGGACTGGTTAGAATCTGCCAACCCTCCTGTGCGTGAGGAGCTTGTCGTCGTGCTCGACCCAGACTTCTTGTTCATCCGACCTTTTGCAGTGAACACTGGCGGTCGAGTGACTTCGGCAAAGGGTGTGGACTCGGGCAACTACGAGCACGACGCCGAGGTAATCGAAGGCATGCGGCAGTACAAGCGCTTCTTCGTCTATGCCGGCTCGCGTGAAAATGTGAGCGATACAGTGACAGACGGTGTGGCTGTGGCGCAGCGATGGTCGGAGTACCTGGGCACTGCGGCCTTTGAGAACAGTAGCTCAATTTGTCCAGAGTGCGCAAAGGTGTCGAAGGCGGATGCCGCCGAGTATTTCGCGGTTGGCCCTCCGTACACCATCACACGCAAGGATCTGACGCAGCTGATGGACGACTACTGCAACATGACGGTGCTCAAGCGTGAACAGATGAATCGCGAGCACTGGATGAGCGAGATGCTGGGATACTCGCTTGCAGCGGCAAAGCACGGTGTGAAGCACACAACGTTCGACAACTTGGCGCTGGGCAACAAGGCAGACGATTACACTGGCTTCGTCAGCATCATGAAGGGGAACCCGTGCGAGGACTCTGTGACTCCCATCATCCCGGGCGAGGCGCCGCCTCTGCTGCACGGCTGCCACTCGTACGAGGCTGACGATGATCGCGGCCTGAAGTGGATGTTCTACAAGCAGCTGATGCCCAACAACCTGTTTGTGTGCGACTCGTGGCTGCTAGCATCGCCGCCCGCGAGCGTCTGGACGCTGGCCAAGCGGAGCCGCGACAAGCAGCGCATGCTGGAGGCCTACGGCGTGTGCACGAGCATCAAAGTGTTCAACCAGGCGCTGGTCGACTTCAAGACCAAGGTGTGCCCCAACGGCTTCAACCAGAACCGGCGGCTGCGTCTCGTGAAGGATGTGCGCCAGGACCAGCTCAAGGTGGGTCAGGTGCACGCGCCGTGGCAGGACGCCGCCCACGAGAACGCTCGCGAAGGAGCGTAAGCTGCTATAGTAGGTAGATACATGTAGTTCACAGTTAAACCTGCTCCGTTGTGTTGAACACGAACACGCCTCCATCAGCGCGTGTCGGCACGATCAGACGCTGCCTCGGCTCTACTGGCGGTACATGTAGCCATTTTCGCAACAAGGCTGTGGCTTCAATCGTAGTGTCGAGACCAGAAACGTACTTAATTGGATACCGATACAAACTCCAATATAATGCGAGCCGCGCTGCACATCGGTCGAGGTGGCCCCCATATTCCTGTTCCTCGCGCCTGCGCCGTAGGTTTCTGGCCGTCCCAGTCATCAAGTGTCCGCGCCACGCGTCGGTGTAAACCTGCGCGCGAAAGAATGAGTTGGGCGGCGCAACCCTGCGAACCAATCGTGCTGAACGTGAACGCCGACGGCGACGCCGAGCTCTTGGAGAGTGAGCTGCTGGGCGCGACTGGCGCCAACGATTTCTCAGCGAGCGTGCAGTCAGCCAAGTGCAGCATAGAGACGACGGCAGCCTCCCAGGCGCCGGCCGCCTTGCCGACGCTGCGGCCCGCGGCGCTCAACGAGGAGCAGCGCCGCTCGAGACACAACGCCAATGAGCGCCGCCGCACGAACGCGTTGAAGGTGAGTGAGGCCATGATGACTGCGCGCTACTGACTCCCCCATTTAAACTGAACGACTTGTTGTTGCAGACGCGGATCGTGCAGATGCGAGGGGAGATGGAGGCGCTCGAGAGGCAGCGCTCGAGGCTCAAGCGAGAGACGCTCTCGCAGAACCGAGCGCTGCTGGACACCATGTCGCTGATCGACCAGCTCCGACACGAGCAGCAGGAGCTGCGCAAGAAGCTTCGCGCCTACGACATCCAGAACAGCACGTACCAGACCATCGTGTCCGAGTACGGGGCCAACTCGTCGTCGTCCGGGGTCACAGACGTTCACTATGACACGGTGGACGTGGACACAAACGAGGACAGACTGATGGAAGCCCCAATCTTCCAGCGCGTGCTCTTCCGCCGCCCCTTGTCGCTGGACGTCGTCATGGCCTGCGTAAAGGAGAGCTACGAATCCATCATGGCGTTCCGAGCCGAGCGCGACTTCGAGTCGCTGGACACTGAGGTGCTGGGCTGGAGCGATAAGCGTATTCTGAACGCCAGCTCGCTGCGGTTCATGCTGTCGCAGCAGTTCGAGTACGTGCCGCCCTCGGAGCTCGTGTACAAGACGTGGAATCTGCTCACGGACCTCAAACTCTACCGCCACATGCAGCCGCGCACCGTGGCGCTGGAGCTGCTGCAGCGTGTGACTGAGGACTGCGTCATTGTGCGGCTGAGTGTGAGCAATGGCGACAAGGTTCACCACTCGATTTTGCTAATCGCACGCGGCCGTATCGATGGCGGCTATCTCATCACGTACCGCTCCATCCCGCTGTCCGAGGGCCAGCAGCAGTTCGCCGCCACGGAAAGCAACTACGTGAACCTCTTTAACTGGTACATGTTCCTGGAGAAGGCGACGCCCGCGGGCATCCCAGCGTGCGAGGTGACCTTCGGTGGCGGTGTGGAGAACCAGTCGATGGAATATCTTCGCTACCTCGTGATGGAGGTCGTGGCGGGCGTCGTGCGCTGGCAGACGGCCGTGGGGCACAACAAGTTCCGTCTGACGCACAGTTGAAGTGGCGGGTGGCGGCGGCGGAGGAGGGCGGATCAAGCAGTTGTGCATGCATGTGTAGTGATTGGTGTCATCACCCCAAGTGAAGGGTTGGCCCTTTGTGATAGTATTTAAAGATTTCTCGCGCTTGATGGTTTAAAATGTCTGGTGATGGCCACAAATAGGTTGAACAGCAACTGCAACCGCAGAGCAACGCCTTTCAGTGGTCGAAACGGTTTTGTGGTCACCAAAATCTGGTGCAATTCCAATTTTTATTGAAATTGCACCAGATTTTTTACTACGTTATCAATCAATGCATAATCAAGTCCTTTTCGGTGCGGTTTTCATTAGGTACAGTACAGTACCGGTACATGTACCGTAGAAGCCTGATTCGCTGCATTGAAGATTCTACTGCATTGCCAATTGCTTGCCAGCCAACGCTTGGTTTGCGCGTGCGAACACTCTTGTCCGCGCACACATGAAGGCTTTGTCACGTCATCTGACTGCAGCCGAGGTATGACCTGCGTGATCCTCAATGGCGGGGTGGATCATCGGTCGCAAGACTCTGTTGCTGCTACACTACTGCTCGTCCTCCAAACGCACGAGGCCACCACCACCACGAATATCGATGCATTACTTTTACAGTAGGAAATCGTAGCACAGTAAGAAACCGTTGACTGCTTGCTAGTTTTGTTTACATCGTAAGCATCTTCCTGTGAGCCTACGAGGTTGTCATTCCTCCGACAGCAGGAACTCGACGTCGAACCGCGATCGATCGGAGAGATCGCCAGGCGACGTGCGCACGGCGAGGTCGTTCAGCGACGTCTGGTTGGGCGGCGACATGAGATACAGCACGGTCTCGTAGTCGCCCGAGACCGGCAGCAGCGCGTCCGCGAAGTCGATGTCGCACACGTACTTGATGACCCGCTTGTTGGAGGCGAAGAAGAAGGTGTCGCGCATCGGGTAGCAGATCTCCTGGCCGAGTATCTTGTTGCACAGCTGTCGGTTGTCCGCAATGTGCGGGAAGAGATGCTCGATCGTCTTCTGCGAGACGCGCACCCGCAGATTGGCCTTGGTGGTCACGGCCAGCGTGTCCTCCGTGTCCACGACGTTGATGTCCACGAGCTCGAAGTCCAGCGAGTCGTGCCACGCCGCCCAGGCCGTCCAGCCGTGGAGCAACGTGCTGGTACCCAGCACGAAGCGGCCACACCAGTCGAACACCTCCACATACGGGTCCATGATGCAGTTGAGGAACTCGCTCTGCATGTCGGGCGTCGGCTGATAGGACACCGCGAGCGCGCGCTTCTTCCCGGCGATGGCGGCTTCCACAGTCGGCGCCGGCATGCCGTGCCGGAACACAGTCATGTACTCGCGCACGATCTTGGCGAGCGACCCGGAGACCGAGCCGCGCAGCTGCAAGCTCTGCTCTTGGCGCAGGTTGCGCAGGATCTCGAGGTCGCACACCTCGGTGCGCAGCGCACGCACGACGGCCTCCAGGGTCTCCGAGTAAAGCTTCTGACGCTCACGGCACTGGCGACTACGCTCCGTGGAGAGCGCCCGGACCCTGCTAGGTTTCTGCTTCTTGGTGGCTCCAGGCCGTTCCGGCCCCATGGTGGTCATCAGGAGGCGCGAGTCGTCTTCGCTGCTGCTGCTGCTGGGCGCCATGGAGATACTCTGCATGAAGAAGGCGGCTGAGATGTGGCGCTGCCGATCAACGATGTGTTCGGGAACCAGATGCCCGATGAACTCGCAATTGGCGAAATGAGCAGCGCCTGCCGATCTCGGGGTGCTGTACCGGAGACCGCGGCGTAAACCGGGGTTCTCGTAACGCAGGTTCTTTACTTTTCCCTTCGCAGGTGATCTGGTCTCTCTGTTGTTGCTTGCTCTATGATATCGTCCGCGCGAGAGACCGTGCTGGGTGACTCCACCGAGGCCTGTGAGCAGCGCGAGGCTCTTCTCTGCGTGGTCGCGTAGGGTTACAAGCACACGAAACCATCGGCTGCGCCACGCAGCGTGGCTCGCGAGTCACGAGTCAGCGCGATCAGTTTTAGATCGTTTAACGGTTTACCACCCGAGATTTCATCCCAACGATAAGAGCGTGCACGCACCAAAACACTCTTATGTCAAGACGTCTTACTCGAAGACGTTTTGCATGAGCAACCATCCATCTTGCTGCAGCGGTCGTCGTTGGCGGCGATTGATTTGTCAGTCGCCAGAAAGCGTAAGCAATCCCCATCCTGTAATCGTGCAACTCGTCCAGCCTGCTGCACACCGCCCACTTGCTTGCACCGGTATTAATACAGTACTCGAGTTGAATCCCAACGACGGTAGGATTCACAATCCACCGCCGCTGAGGGACATGATTCATGTTTCAACCGGGCCCGATGTTGACCGCGCTGGCCACCACCCATTTCCTTCCGTGCAGGACGTGTCGAGACCACCATACCACTCGAGGGCGGACCGCTGACCAACGTTGACAAACTTCAATTCGGTGGGGCAGTATTGTGAGAACACGATTCCTTCGCTGTGCTACCGCCCTTGCCAACGGAGCCTCCCTGACAAGAGGCAAACTAGGTAACAGTACATGCAGTTTGAACGTTGCGCACTGCTGTACTTGAGACTCATCATTCTAGTGGTGACATTGTCACTGACAACCATGACGCCGGACAGTCGCCGAGATACTGCTTGTCTTCTCAAGAAGAAATTGGATGCATCGCCACATAGACTCGACAGGAACTTTTCCTATCACCAACCACGAATAGTAACGCGCTCGCTGTTCACTTTCGTCCGAAGACCCTCGTCGCAGACTGTCCCAGTCCGATCTCGTCGCTCTCGCATGTTTCAACACAACCCCCAGCTTCGCCAGTGCGAAAGCAAGTCTGGCCGGGGTGGCAATCGAAGGACAAACTTCATGTCTGGTAAAGCCTTTTTCTCCAGTCTGAACGGTTCGTGTTTGAAGACCTCGTCGGTGCTGGCAAAAACATATTCTGATTTTCCTCCAGCAGAAACTGCTGCAGCCAGGAACTTCCTGGCAGGAAGTCTATTAATAACTTTTGCCTGCAAGTCAAACTATTATACTCAGCAGCAATTCCGTCAAATGCTACAATAAACTGTAAGCCGCGACTTGGTTGAATTGAATCAACCAAGTCGCGGCTTACAGTTTATTGTAGCATTTGATGTCTTGGTGCGTTGAACAGTGATGGACACGTTGCGTTTGTTGTTGCTTGATACGTGTAAACTTAGTATCAAGTTGATACTGTCACAAAGATGATCGCACAATCTACGTTCCATGATTTTGACGCGAGGTCGTTCGAACTGCGCACACATTCAAACAACATTCACGACTAACGGGCGTCCACCAGTGCTGAAAATGTTGCTCCGTCCTGCAACTTGTGCCGTGCGCCGGGCTGCCCGTGCAGCTTCCTCCACTGTGCGATCCGTTCAAAGCGTGACATATGTTGTGGCGTCAAATGCAGCCTCTCAGCCTCGTACTCCGCGTCTCGGTTCAATCGCGTTGTGCCGGGAACTGTCGACGTCCGCCAAGAAGACCACGAAAGCAGAACCATCGGAATATCAAACCAGTGGTCCGCTCCAAGAGGTGCATCAACGACCGAATTGCAACAAATTATCCATGAATTTTGGTAATGGATTTCAAATGGGTATTGCATTGTGTTGGTTGGTGCTGCAGGATGACAGCATTCGGACGGCTTTCGACGGGGAGTTTGACCCTCGAGTGGGTGAATTGCTGGAGCTGATCGAGCAGAGTCGGGAAGAGGTGCGTCGTGTTGAGTGATGGGATGACGGGACTGTTGCTCATTGATGAAAACTGTGGCGCGGTAGGGTGACATGGAGCGAGAACTGGAGCAGTCTCTGGAGCTCTACGACATCCTCAAGCAGCGCAACCAACAAGGTAAAAGCTACGTGGGTGTGTCCATGATAGAACGCTATCTAACGGGGTTTTATGGCTGCTGCGCGCAGATGCTGACGTCTTTGAAGTGGCCTTTGGCATTGCGCGGATATACGACGAGCAGTTGGAAGACGGCGCCACTGCCACGACTTATTATGGAGAGGCACTCGAGGTTTTGGAGATGATCTCGACAGAAGCCACGGCCTGGGGCGCATACATGCGCGTGACCACGCTCGGTGCTCTTGCAGTTTGCCACGAAAACCTGTACGTTGCATTTGCCCGCTGCGTGCTTGGTTTTACATGTACTCCACTCACTTTCAATGTTTGCTCCCACCAGCGGACAGTCTGAGGAAGCAGAAAAATACTTTGACGACGCTATCGGCGCGTACGAAGAGCACTGTGACCTAGCGTCGGCTTCGGACTCTGGCGATGGGGGTGCATCTGACTCAGACCTCTCACTTCTCGCAAACCTCA
Organism: Phytophthora podocarpi; assembly: GCA_001314375.1. Classification (NCBI taxonomy): domain Eukaryota; phylum Oomycota; class Peronosporomycetes; order Peronosporales; family Peronosporaceae; genus Phytophthora; species Phytophthora podocarpi. Next base: position 22,757 of record LGSN01000295.1, on the reverse strand, counting down.
ACGCTACGGCCGCCATGATTCACTACCACTTCGCTGGCAACTTGTTAGCTCAAGAGCGCTGGGACGAGGCCAAAAACGTCACGAAGATTACGCTTGTGCTGGCAGAAAATTCTAGTATGCCCGCAGATGATCTGGAGGAGCTGCAGCATTGTATTCACGAGTTGTGGTTGGAAATGGACTAGAGACTGCAATCGATAGAATCTAGGCTGTTAAAACTCAGTTATATAACACGTTTAGAGTCTTAATTACGACTTGCGAGTTTGCTACCAACTCGTAAAAGTCGTATCCATGATATCGCTGATACAGCAGCATACATGCCTATGATACCTAGACACAGGTGTAGGTATGACTTAGAGCGATTCAATGAGTCCAAACATGCCTTTAAAGCGCTCATATTGACGAAACTACGCGTTTTCCTCTTTGCTTCAACAGCTCTTTTCAAGGATTTGAGTGACATGACATCCGTCCCCTTGTTTGCAGCTTAAGTTGCTTCTCATGCCTTAAGAGTCTGCACACATTGGATTATGATCTGTGTATTGTCAATTTCGGGTGATTTTAAGCACTACTATACGCTTTAAAAAGCGATTTTAACAGTTTTGTTTTTAATTTAAAGCGACTTTAAAATGTCGCGTTAGCTGGGTGCATGTCACACCTTAAGGTTGCTTTAACGGGATCCAAACCAAACCGGTACATGTAACAAAATAGAACCGGCTTGACAACCAAGTACCACATCTTTACCGGTATACCGGCCATGCCACTCTCCTTTTTAGGCATGCGTCGCGCGTTCCTGAGCTTCCGTGGGCGTCCACAGGCGTCTCGCTTCGGCTCTCAAGGCGTCTTCCACGCTGCCAATCAAATGGCAATGACTGCAGCTTCTCGCGGCCTTGCAACTGCTGCATCCTCCTCAAAAACCCCGTCCAAGTGGCGCAAGAGACTGTTAGTCGCGTCAGTCGTGGGCGCTGCAGTTTACCTGGTTGGTGTAATGAATAATACAATTGCGACGGCATCCCGATACTAATTGACGCTTTCTGACTGATAAAACGACACAACCGCCAGTCTCGGGAGCGCACGGAGCAGCTGCATCTGCTGGCGCTGGGCAACGAGAGCGCCGAGAAGGCCCGGCAACCCGAGTATTTCGAGTCTACAGTCGAGGCTGAGACTGCTGGATTGTGTCTGCTGTAGGGAGACTTTGACCAGGCGATCAAGTACTATTCGGCGTCGTTCGGGGCCATCAAGGAGCTGCTGACGCCACTCGCGACGATCCAGAATGCCTGCTTGTACGCGGCGTTATGAACCAGCACGAGGCTGCGTTGCTGTACTACCAGACGGCGATGAAGAGTCTCAAGGCGGTGAATCCCATCAGCGTCCGATGTGTTGAAGGCGTGAGGCTTATGGGCTTCATGGCGCAGCGCTACCACCACACGTACGTCGTGTGCTGCGCGATGTTGCTGTCTCTTTGCAGTAGCTGCAGCTACTAAATGATGAACGTTGCTGTGCTGGTGGTGGATAGAGGACGGCATGAACCCGCGGAGATGTTCATCAAGCAAGCCGTCCGCCTGTACGAGAAGTACCATGGCGAGTTCTCTGCGTCGGGGTCGTCCAGTAGAAATGGCCGTGTGTTGGCCAATCTGGATAGACGTGTCGGCGACGTGTTTTTCCGTTACTCTCAGTTGCTGGCGTCGATGGAGAGAGACAGCGAGGTCTCGCTCATGCGCCAACGCTTGGTCGAGCTTGTGCGTGGTTCCCCGTCGATGCGAGCTCATGAAACCAGAACATTGGACAAGTTTGACGACTGGATGGCACTTCATGACATGCGAGAAGAGCGTCGCCGCGGGCGTGAACAAGGACACGACGTGTAGGTAAGAGAAGTCGTATGTAGGATCCGTCAGATCTGCACAACTCACGAATCAGAGTGACCGCCACTGACGGAAAAGCACGAGGTGTCGCCAATGTTGCAGGAGCTCTCCCTGCGACAGCCCGCGGGGAAATAGAAGTCCACATCGCGCCGCCAGCTTCCCTAGCATCCTGTCCACGATTCAACGAGTGGAAAATCAACAGCAACAGCACTCTCATTTTTTCGCGTCGCACGTGTTGATACTGGTAGCAATTACTACAGTTGTAATAGCAAACGTTGTCCCAACCTGTTCATGTTAACGCGTGTTAGGGAGCAAGAAAGCCGTGAAAACGACGCTGGTGTTCGCTGCAGCACTCGGTTGGTACGGAATGCTTGCTGGTCGTTTCTGAGGAGTTGGGGATTGTGCCACGTTAACGGAGCGCGAGGACGTTGACCGGAAGGAGATCAGGGTCCAGTTGGAGCACAGTCACTCTTGCTCTCTCGTGAACTGCTCGATACGGTGCTAATGGCAATACTGCAATGCCTAGACGATGCTTAACCACGATCGGCGGTCATTGACTCATTGATTGCACGTGGTTCCTCACAACTGAGCCGCCAGGTTGACAACTACATCGCGCTGGAGACGATTCGAAAAGAGGGGAAGTTGCGTCGAAAGGAGCTTGGGAAAGTTCACTCGAACGGGACGAACTGAACGTGGATCGATAACAGTTTAACAAGACTTTCAAAAACTTTACTAAGATTTCACTGCGACTATCTTCTTCCGACAGCACTAACGCGATGCCAGCAGGTCCGAGCTAGACGACGAGTGGCTAGTAACAGACCGAACGATTCCGTCCCTGCGCATATTCTCCTGGATCTGAGCGGCAGCGATCTCCACGGCGCTTGACGTCGACGCGTCCGCCAGACACGCCGAGCAGAAGCTGATCTTCTTCTCCGACAGCGCCAAGTCCGCCGTTACGATGCTAATTTTCTTCTTGATCTTGCAGCCGCTGCACACGACACGGAAGCAGCTCTTGCAGGTGCTGGCGCTCTTGCCGATCTTCCATCCGGTCGACACTTTTGAGCAAGTCACACATGACGTACCAGGGTTCGGCGCACCGTGTAGTCGTGCTTCGGCGTGGGCCTTCTCCATCTTCCACGTGAGTTTCCGCATCTGACCGCAGTGCACGTAGCGCAGAGGAGATAGGAACGCCTCCGTCATAACAGGCACCGCCAACATGCGGATCATATCACCAGCAGGGTCCATAAGACCGGTCTTGCACACGTCCAGGACGTTCGGTCCAACCTGGCGGAAGAAGCCGCAGATCGAGAGATCCCCACGCACGCGGTCCGAAAGCTTTGGGATCTGCGGGAAGTCGATCGAGTGCAGGAAATGGTAACCCGCACGGTCTCCGTTGCTCATTCGGGCAAAGCCCGTGCACTCGAGGTAGACGTAGTCTCTGTTCTGGACGACGCCCGTCCGACGCAGCGGGATATCCATCTCCATCCACTTGACCACGACAGACGTGAACGGTTCCTCCTCCGTTGGGCTCACGATAGTCGAGAGCACAGCAGCACCGTCAAAGTCGTGCACGTACGAAGCCTTGATGCGCATGTCCTCGAGCGTCGGGTTCACGACGCCGTACATCATGTCGTCCAGTTTGCCCTCGACACGACCGACCGACAGGATGGCTGGCAGCTTGGTTGAGCTCGTGTTGCTCATCGCGTCATCTCCGACGTACTCCGGGCGCTCCGTGTACACTTTCATGCGTTCGCGCTCTTTGGACTGCTTCCATCGGTTCGGGTCGACCCTGCGTCCACCTTGGAAGAATGGGTTGTCACGCTCGAAGTTGGCCTCGATAATGGTGCGTCCCAGTTCGAGTAGCTGGTCCTTCTCGCCACCCGTGAGGGCGAGTGCCGGGAACGGGTTAATCGTGAATCGCTCCTTGCCCATTGCCAACTAAGTCACTTCAAAGTATTTAAAATCTGTCCGCTGCCTCACCAGTGGTATTCGGTCGCTTTGCGGTGTGCCTCCCGACGGAAGAAACTAGAATGACCAAGTGCTGCTACCGATCTCGCTCTGCACCTAGGCGGCGACAGGGGCAGGACGTCTCCTGCCAGGAGACGTGTGCATGCTGCTGCTGACCGACGCACGCAACACGCACGATTTGCTGTCTCGAGCCCATAAAACATGAGATCGAGACGATTCTGAAGCAAGTGTGACTGCCGTCGCGGCTCAAACAAACAGGTGGCCGAGATGACTATCCCTCGGCGTCTTCACGTAATGCCGCAATCTCTCGTGTTTTTGCTGCGCGAAAGCATTTGCCAGCGCAATCGTTCCGCGGACAGCAGATCCTCCCTGCAAGTGAACATTTATTAGGACGCCATCAAGTCCCAGCACAGTGCTGCGATGTCCTTAGCTCAAACACCACAGTGCGACCTTGAAACTGAAGCCCAGAGCTCCACCAATCCATCCGTTTGTCCGTCGACTGATTGAGCAGAGCTCGGGATCACTTAACACCTTGGCGTGCAAGGTTTGTTGCCTTGGCATTGACCTGGAGCGATGAAACGCAACATGTTCGGCTCGACAAAACTACGACCGATACGTCAGGTCGGTCAAAACCGGAGCAACAGCCAAGTGCTGGGTCTGAGCACGGTTGGCTGCGCAGTGCAGCGAGTTGACAGCTCCGAGACGGCAGCGATCGCCTTGAAGCGAGGACCTACATCACTCGGCACCGTCGCCGGTTCGTGTCACAGTCGTGGATCACGAAAGGTGAAAGGGGCTACGAACGAGACGCTGTCGACGTCGCGGAATAAGAAATCGCAAGCCGATGATGCGCATTTAAACCATAGCGAAACCTTACCGCTTTTGATGAGAACTCTGTTCCCCACTTGTCAAGGGAATCAATAACACTTCATGTACATGTAGATACGTCTGACTCAACGAATTCCAGGGGGTACCAAAGCCAGCAGAAGGTTAACCGTCTGCGCCTAACCAACTGCGCTATAATAGATGGTGGTGGTGGATGCAACGCAATGTGGTAATGCTTACAAGGGCTGTTCATGTTTGAACTTCAATTGGAGCACTGCTCCTATTGGGTCGAGCACTTCCGAGTCGTGAGGAAGTAGTGGAATCCAGCCTGCACCGTGCTGTCCACCGAGTCGATCGCCACCTGCGTGTCTTCCTTCCCACCCACTTTCTTCACCACCGTGATCGCGCTGTTGACTCGGAAGTTGGTCGAGGCTCCACAAGGTGTCCACACCACAGCACCAACACCAACTTCGTGCGAAATGAAGAGATCCTTGTCCGTGCCCGGGGGGTACTTTTCAGACGCGACGGGGCCACGCTTCCCAGCAAAATAGTACTCGGCGTCGAACTGCCCGTACGAACCACTCTGGTTCGGCACGAACGCGTTGCCGCGGTAGTCCACGCGAAAGATGCCGATAGAAACGCCCTAGTAAGGATGCAGACGACACGGTTAATTGACACAACGCAGTGGAGAAGCCACAAGTAGAGCTGATGCCACTTACGCTTTGGACGTCGACGGGAACTGCCAGGTTACACGATTTGCGGTCGCGCGTCACGTCGGCGCCAGTCGTCCGCGCCGCGAACTGCGAGAAGAGGACGGAGACGGCCTGACCATCCGTGGAGGGGACCACAGTGACCGTATCAGCAGGACAACCGGAGCCGAAGAAGGTTGGCGTCCCAAACTTGAACGCAGGCTCGGTCAAACCGGCGGCAGGCGGCACCTCAATCACTGTCGTAGAAGCATTGCCTGAAGTCGACTCCGAGTGTTTTGCGTCAACAGAAGCAGCGAAGATGGACAACGCAGCAAACGCCGCAATAGGGTGCATCGAGGTCGAATTGAAGTCGTGAAGCTTGAGACGAGCGAGGGTAATTTGCACAATGAACTGGAGATCAAGCTGTGATCTAAACTTTCATCCCTGCTGGGGCACCTTTGCGTTTGTCCATCGCTCAACTCCAGCGCATAACGTGGCCCTGCTGGGTTATCAGCTTTCAAATGGATTGAGATGGGCAGTACCTTAAATGCCAATTGCGCCGGCGAACTTGAAATAGTTCGTCGATCCAAGGAAAAGGTGTTCAGCAGTAATCAAGCCGAAATTGGGGTATCAGGATAGTCCCAGGCTGTTGAATTTGGCAGCAATTGTTCGGGATATCTTACTCGCTCACATTCAGCCTTGTATTTGTTTCCCAGGCGCATGTGGTCGCTGACTCACGACATTTTTGTCTTCTTTGGTGATAAAGAAGTCAGCGGGGCACGAACTCGCGAAACTCAGACGCTCGTTCGTGACTGGGTGCGTGAACGACAGCTTAGCAGCATGCAAACAAAGACGCGAGGCGCGGTGATACACCAGCTCTGGAGAGTACAGCGAGTCGCCTAGGATTGGGTGTCCGAGGTGCTGCATGTGCAGTCGAAGCTGGTGGGTCTTGCCTGTCACCGGTTTGAGGTCAACCATCGTAGACTTTTGATCTTCTCCAGTTTCACCTCGACCGGGATCTATTCCCCGAGATCGCACACAATATTCAGTGATTGACCAAAGTGAGGATGAAGAATCAACCTTGCGCTCCGAAACTACACGTTGGACAAGCGGTTCCTTCGGGTGCTTCTCCACAGGGACTCTCACGCGCCTCGGCGACTCAGATTCCTCTTCTTTATTGTCTATCCATCCATGAACACGTGCAACGTATGTCTTTTCAACCGATCGATCTCGAAACTGCGCGTTCAAACTCTGCGCTGCAGACTTGGTCAGCGCAATGACAAGCAGACCCGACGTCTCTTGGTCCAAACGATGCACCATCCGCGCTTCCGGATACACATCTGCAATGCAGCGATGGAGTGAAATCGGAGCATCTGGGTCGGTGCCGTCCACGCTCAACACATTGGCGGGCTTGTCCACTACAATAACCGCATCGTCTCGAAACAAGATCTTCAGCGGCAGTTGGGCAGTTAGAGCCGTGTCGATTGCGTCGCCGCTACTGCACTCAGCAAACTCGCGGATCTGCACCAGAATCCTGTCGGGTATCGCGCCCAATGCAATTTCCTCTTCTTCGGGCTGCCACACTCGAACTATGTGGCGATACGGTCGTCGACTCAGCTCCAACTTGAGTGCATCGACACACAGTTCCGCCAAATCCCGAGGACTGTCGACAGTCGAAATCTCGGGATTTTTCGACGCGAATTTCGCGTGCACGGTAACGACTCCGGCCTTCCTACAGCTGAAAAACAACCGGAGAGCCAAGTCCGAGCTGCGAACGCTTCCTGGGGGCTGCAGTTTGGGCATCCGCTTGAGTTTGTCGAGTCCGAGACTGCGGATTCGATCCGAGACGTCAGTTTCCGAGTTTCCAGTCGATTCAAACGCGTCGGCTGGTAGTTGCAGCGTCTTCAGAGCTGCTGTAATCAGTCGATGCATCTCTCGAGTCGCTTCAGCCGGCATGGCGTCCGTGGCGAAGGTGTCCCGCTTGCGCTTAGAGCCCATGGTCGCAATCGCTCTTACAGTCTCTTCCTATCCAATCGTAGTAGATTACGTTTTGAAGAGCAGCTACAGTTGACAAGCAATTGTTCGTCAAGTGTAACAATGCAAAGCAGGTCTGGGGTGCTGTTGAAGACGCGCCCAACAACGAAAATGGATCACCATTGATACAGTCCACGCACTATTCTCGTAATTTATTATTAACATTTGTCCTATCGCGATCGGAAACTGAAACTACACGGACATCTGGGACATCATCGTTATGTCCGAGCTCGACGATGAATGGCTCGTGACCGAGCGAATGATGCCGCTCTTGCGTCCGTTCTCCATGATCTGGTGCGACGCGATCTCGTTCGCGCTTGATGTCGACGCGTCGGCCAGACACGCCGTGCAAAAGTTGACTTTGCGCTCCGACAGCGTCAAGTCCGGCGTGACCAAGCTGATTTTCTTCTTGATCTTGCAGCCGCTGCACAGCACGCGGAAGCAGCACTTGCATGTCGTCGCGCTCTTGCCCAGCGTCCAGCCAGTCGACGGCTTGCCACAGGTCACGCAGGCAGAGCCCGGGTTTGGTGCACCGTGCAGTCGTGCTTCGGCGTGAGCCTTCTCCATCTTCCACGTGAGTTTCCGCATCTGACCGCAGTGCACGTAGCGCAGAGGAGATAGGAACGCCTCCGTCATAACAGGCACCGCCAACATGCGGATCATATCACCAGCAGGGTCCATAAGACCGGTCTTGCACACGTCGATAACGTTTGGTCCGACCTGGCGGAAGAAGCCGCAGATCGAGAGATCGCCACGCACACGGTTCGACAGCTTTGGGATCTGCGGGAAGTCGATCGAGTGCAGGAAGTGGTAACCCGCGCGATCTCCATTTGCCATACGCACAAAACCCGTGCACTCGAGGTAGACGTAGTCTCTGTTCTGGACGACGCCCGTCCGACGCAGCGGGATATCCATCTCCATCCACTTGACCACAACCGAGTTGAAAGGCTCGTCCACGGTCGGCTCCACGATTGTCGAAAGGACGGCGGCGCCGTCGAAGTCGTGCACGTACGAGGCCTTGATGCGCATGTCCTCGAGCGTTGGGTTCACGACGCCGTACATCATGTCGTCCAGTTTGCCTTCAACGCGGCCAACCGACAGGATGGCCGGCAGCTTGGACGACGAGTGCATGGTGTTGCTCATGGCGTCGGCGCCCTTGTACTCGGGCCGCTCGGTGTGAACGATCATGTGTTCGCGCTCCTTCGCGAGCTTCCAGCGGCGGTGGTCGACCTTGCGACCGCCCTTGAAGAAGACGTCGTCGCGCTCGAAGTTGGCCTCAATGATGGTGCGTCCGAGTTCGAGGAGCTGGTTCTTCTCGGGATCCGAGAGTTCCAACGCCGGGAACGGGTTAATGGTGAAGCGTTCCCTGCCCATGGCCGAGATGCGCTATCTGTCTGTCTATCGTGCGAGTCTAATGCTGAGAGCGACCTGTTGGCAGCGAGCGAAGAAGCAGAATGAGCGCCCCCGAGAGGCTCGATCCTGCAACGCAAGCTCACAAAGAGACCGGAGTCGGGCGGCGTGTGCAGAGTGGCCGCAGAAGTGTAGGCGTGCGCACTTTCGCCCCAGATCTTACGCACGATTTGTTTCCGAGAGAGCAGAGACGCCACCGCCGCCTTCATAGCGAGGCTCAAGTGACCCGTCGCCGTCCAACGGATGGCGACCGTGTCGAGAACCGAGGACACCGCCTCGCTTGTGTGCCCACGTGACATCGCGTGTTTTTACAGCTTCATGGAAAACCAAGCAAGCATATCGGAGGCGTTGCCCGCCAGTCCACTCTACCATGGCCAACTTAGATGGCGTGCAAGCATCGTGGGCTGGATGGGGAATCGCTCAGCAGAGACCAAGTTCTACAGCACCAATGATAGTTTCGTACACGTATTCGGATCTTAATTATTTTCGTTTCTACACATTTCACCTTTCATCCCTAATACAGGAAGTCTCACTTGAACTTGAGCTGAACTTGTCTGCAGTCAGTCCCATCAACACCTCGTATATTTTATCCCCAGGCTTTTGGAGAAACGCAATGGGTGGCTTAATTCAGGGTAGAACCGAAACAGATCCAAATAAAACCGCGTGGCTATTAATAACTTCAGCTTTTGTTTGAATAGCCCGATGGCGCCACTTCGCCACTTGATCACCTCCGACCGATGCGCGCGGTAAGTGTTTTATCGGGATTCGGTTTAGTAGAAGTCTTTGCTGCTCTTCGGCGCGCCCATGAATACGTGCAGTCTACTTTCTCACGTCACTTATTATCGCGCACAAGCGGAAGCTCGAAAGCTCGAAAGCTCGAGCTCTCAAAACCCCATATGGCGGACTTTGTGATGAGCTAATGAGCGCTGACGGCGGATGTGAGCTTGCGCGTCTCGTGATTCCGCGCGACCGACGTTGGGTTTGACATCACACGATCCCGGAAACAGAAAGTATGCGGACGCGAAAGTGTTGGCTGTGCTGGCTAGCTGCGCCTCTGCTTATTGATCTGGTTTACAGCATTGGGGCACTAAGTCACCTGGACCACGCCTTCATTTTCTATCGACGTTCGACGAGGGACGTCGTAAACCGGACGTGACTGCGATACCGGCTCTGTGAGTGAGCCGACTGTGGTGCCATCGCTGCCTCAAGACTCGACGCATCTATCCCCGAGCGATCGTATCGCATACCGATAGTCGTCACTGACGCCTCGTCAGCTGACGGTCAGCCCCAGGCATGCCAAAAATTCGATATATATCTATTTCCACACAGTGAACGCAATACATATCTGTTTGCACAGCCTGTAGAGAATAAAATAAATAACGCAAAGCGAAGTGTTGACACAGTAAATTACTTCAATATTGTTCACTCGGTTTCACAGCTCCACAGTCGCCACGTTCCAATAAGATCCGTTCATCTTCAAGAATAAGATCATCTCCAACATCTCTGGGGACAAATGATGGCGTTCGTGGTGCAATCCCACACAAGCGGTTGCGAGATTGAGTGCTTCTTTGATAATGGAGTGTGGCAGCGTCGCTGATGTACATGCCTGGATGGATTGCGTTTGTTTTGGGTGGCTTAACTTATCGAAATTTAGAGTCATGCAAAATAAATTTCGGGTAAAAGTAGGAGGAGCACGAAAATAAAGTATTGCTACCAAAAATAGCAGTTTATTTTCTGATTTATTTATTTTCGGGATGCCTGGTCACCCCCCCCCCCTTCCGCGTGCAACAACACCTCGAGCGACACAAAAGCAAACAACGGACATATCCTTCGCCTCCAGCTCTCTAACCTGGCTGCTTCCAAGAGCCCACATTACCAACTTCAGAATTCACTTATACTGTGTGGTTCAGATCAAGGATTAGGCAGATACCCCGCAGGGGTATCCGCTACAGGTGGCATGGTTGGCACAACTTGCAGGCTTTGCGTGAGGCCTACGGCCGCACATCTGAGCGTTTTACAGTTTTGTCCATCCTCGCCCAGCTACTTGTGCTCTTGCCCCTGTTCCACCTCTACTTTTTCTGCTGCTTTTGCCGCCCTGACGCTGACAATTGCACCTTCAATGAGCTCCACGTACTCCTCGGACAGCGAGGACACGCGCGCGAGAGTCATGGCGCGCTGCAACGCGTTCCCGGCCTCGTTCCACCGCTTGTTCGCCATCAGCAGGTGCGAGTAGTTGAAAAGCACGGCGGGGATCTCTCGGTCAAGCGCCGCGAGGTCCGCAGCCTCGCTTGTTGATGCCTTCGAGAGCTCTCGCCGTCCTCGGTTTTGGTCGTACGCGCTGATGGCCTGCTTGAAATACCTCTCTGCAGCCTTGACGTGCCCCCTACGAACAAAATAGATCCACGAGCGAAAGGATCGTTAGTCTCCCTGCACGCTGAACAGTCGAACTCTTATACAGACGCACCTGTTCTCGTAGGACTGCGCGATACAGTCAAGTGTGACCACGCGGTTGCGCTCCCTCTTGGCGACTTTCACCTCGCGCGAGTTGTGCTCCAGCGCTTCGAGGTAGTAATTCGTTGCAGGCGTGCTTCTCCCCAGCGACTCGTACTGCGCAGAAATAGCAAACGCCAGCTCGAACAGGTGACGATCTGCTTGTGCAACCAAGTAAGGAGACTCAGTCCTCCGACTACCCAAACGTGGCAGTTAACACCGAGACCATTACGCACCGTGCGGGTTGGTGCTCTTGACGATGTCGTACGCGTGCAGACAATGCTTGAGCGCCTGCTTTGGGTCTCCCTGCAGTGCCAACCCATTGTCAGCCATCAGAAGCCATTGCAATTTGAATCCCATAGACAGCAGTCGCCCCTCACCTCCTTGGAACTCTGCTCTGCCTGCTTCACCAACCGCTGGACCTGCTTCACGGGTGCATTTTCACGATTCTTGTCACGAATCAACAGTTCAAATGTCAAATGTCAGTCGCTCGCTCGCTCGCTCTCCTCTCTGATCAGCCTCTTCCTTCCTCCATCTCCATTGCACCTGGTAGAAGTGGACGCCTGTAGCTCCAGCCGCCACCATGATCGCCAGCAGCACGACCTCCTTCTTCAGCCAGCGCTTAAAGTCTGACTTGAGAGCATCTTCAGGGTTACTCGCAGCATTTGCAAAGGTTCGAGACGCGAAAAGATTGCTCGGAGCTCCGTGGGAAGCAGCAGCGGAGCTGGTGCACATGCGGCGCAGCAAGGGACGCGAGAAACGTGCGGCCATTGGTCTCTGATGGAGATGCAGGTTTTGACCAATAGGCCACAAGAACGAAAAGTCCAATATTCGCGAATTAACCGTGGATCAATGGGAACCCTAGAAGAAGTTGAAGACGTAATGAACTGTTGGTACAGTTGTTGCTGTTGACATTTTACTGCGCTTGTTGCTGCTCTGCGGGGGTTCGGAGTTTCGTGTACCATCTGGGGGTGTTCGAGATGCCTGACGATGAGTTGGAAGCCTCGGACGCAGCTCGGCTGGAGCTCAAGTCGTCAATCTGGCGCAGTGGAGTTGGCGGACGAGTCATTTTCGAGGCTATTGACGGCGGCGGAGAGACCTTCGCGGACGACGAGATCATCGGCGTGGACGAGGCAGGATCAACACTGCTGACTACCACAGCGTCGGACGCCGTTGAGGCTTTCGTAAACTCATGGTGGTGTGACATCTGAAGGGGTTGAGTTGGAGGTTTGAACTGCTTTTGGTGGTCGGTCGTTTGCAGTTTACCCCGCAGCACTTGAACTGTTGCCTTCAGCGCATCGAGATCCCCACGACGCGACAGTAATTGCCGGAGTTGGTGCTGCAGAGACGCGTTAGCATCTTGAACTTGTTGGTACTGAGCTCGCAACTGCTGAAGCTGCGACTGAGCTTCCTGATACCTCCGCACTGCACCTTGTAGCTCTTGCTCTCGCCTTGCCAGCTTGTCGATCTGCAATGACATGGCCAAATCAGCAATGTAACCAGAAGGACAAGCGATTGTGACAACTTGAAACTCACCAGATACGACTGTGGCTGATGGAAACTCGCTAGTTTGGCCTTCAGCTCGACAGCCTCTTGCTGAAGCTTCGCTCGATCGCTTGTCACTTCGTTGAATTTCTGTTCGAGCGCAATCAATTCCCGTTGTGACTTGACAACCTTCTGGGCGAGCAGCACGCTCTGTTGAAACTGAGGGTGCATGGATTGAAAACATCATAGGTGACGATGAGGCCTTGGCACCCACTCCATCGCACTGGTAGCCGTACCCGTCTTTTCGTAGTGGTCGGGATCGCTCCAAACGTGGTCATCACATCTTGCAACTTCGTCCCTGTAGCTGTGCTGTCGTCAGCCGGGTTTGTTTCTCTCGCTGCGATCTCACCAGTTTGCACCACAGCTCCGTCCAAATCAATCTCTAACAATTCGTATTCCTTCAGTTTGTTCCGCTGTCACGCCACAACTTGTTAGGCAAAGCCAAATACACGACTAGAAACCAACTACAACTGTAGTTCGAATTGTTCGATCGGTTGAACGCACCTCTACTTCCAGAGAAGCTTCCAGCTGGGTGATACGCGTTGTCGATGTCGTCTCCAGTCTCGCGAACTCCTCTTTGTGTGCCTCCACCTGTACAACCAAAGGATCAATTTCAACGCTTGAAGTCCACGAAACCAATAACGCATTCACACACATACTTTCTGTGTAAGCATTTCGATCTCTAGCCGCGCATTCCGAGCACTCGTAGCCTTCTCTTCAAGTGTCAACTTGAACTGGCTTATCTGAAGTCGCCATAAAGAAGGCGATATTAGCTGAAGTGAGTAATCCACACCCATCAACGCAAGCGTTACCTCAAAATGCCTCATCTTGAGCTCGTTGCGCGCTGTAGCAAGTGCTGTCGTGTGCGTACTCTCCATTCGAGTCGCTTCCAGGACCTGAGTATCGGTAGACCAAACAAAACAAGGCATATACCACGTAGAAAGTTAGTGTTACCTGTCCGAACGATGGCTGATCGCTTTTATACTTCAACAACTTGCCTTCTCGTCGAGCGCGGATTGAACGCTATCCAGACGTGCTTGTAGTACCTCCACGTGCTTCAGGGCATCGTCACGCGCCTCTTTCAACAGTCGATTCTCGCGCTCGTAGACAACTTGTCCATCATTGCGGATACGCTCAATTTCACGTTTTGACAGTTCCATGAACTTGGTCATTTCGTCGTCTAGCTGCTTTTCAAAGTGCAGTCGCGTCTCATTCTGCAGCTGTACACTCTGGCTGAGGTTACCATCGTGCTTTTCCTGCAGCGAGTTAACTTTTCCTTGTATTTCTTGTTGTGACAAACGCAGTTTTGCCACTTGCTCCTCCAGTTGTGTCTTAGCATCCTGCAGGAACGTCTTATCCGCTGTCAGTAGCACGATCTTCTGGTGTAGATCGCTGCTGCTGGCCGAGGTTTCGTCAAATTGCGATTTGAGGTCATCGTGTTCTCGCTGCAGCACTTGCAAGTCCCTCTTCAGACGTTCCGACTCGTTCTGCAAATACCTTTGGTCGCTGAAGAGTTCTTCGTTACGCCGCTGCTCCTCCTTCATTCCATCAACTTGATCAACCAGCGTTTTTATTTGGTTCTCAAGTTCCTGTCGGGTTGCCTCTGAGAGTTCTAGATCGTGCTGCAATCGCCTCTCCTTCGCTTCAGCGATACGTTGCACCTGTGCAACCTCATCGGTGGCACCAGCAGCTGCAGCTTTATCTGCACTACTGCTCTTTTGAAGAGTTTCCATCTCTTGTCGACAGCGTTCTAACTCAGTTTCAAGCTTCCGCACCTTGGAGTGAATAGATAGCTGGATGTACTCGCGAATGGACAGATCCTCTTCATTTTGCCGGGATAGCTGTGAGCACGATCACAAGAGCAGCAACAATCACACACTTAGAACAGTGATAGGACATCTTTATGTTCATTAGCACGATGAATGAGACAGCGAACCTGTTCCGCCAATGCGTCCGAGATCTGGAGAGTAGCAAAGTGCGTCTTCTCCATCTTGAGTCGCGTCTGTGCGGCCTGCAAATCAGCCCGAACTTGCTCCAGTTCCTTCTCAGCCCGGTGCCGTGCCTCGGCATACTTGTGCTGTATGTATGGCAGCAATAACAGCCTAGTTAAGATCGGCTAGTCACGCAACAAACCCAGCAACATCCACACTAACCTCCACTTCAGCCTCTTTTTCCTGCCACGTCGTTCGCTCGTGCTGCAACGTCTTCTCCAGCTCCTTCTGCGCTTGCACACTCAACGCCAATTGAGCTCGGATCTTCCCGACCTGAATCTCGTAGAATTTCTTCATCACCGCCTCACTGCCGTCCGCAGACGACGCACTGTTTGCCCCCATTGCAGCTACACGCTGCGGAGTCTGCTGTAACCTGTTAGCCCTCCCATAAGGCAGTTGGCCAGGTGATATTCTGGCCAAATGGTCGTCGAAGTGCGAGATTCCTCGTCCCGTGGGCATCTGGTCATAGTGACCGAAGGAATGAGGCAGCGACAGGTCGCTGGACAGCCCCTCGCTGGCCGAATCCGACGGTAGAGTGAGTGAGAGCTCTGCGGCATCTTCCTCTTCTTCTTCATCTTCCTCGTCGTTTGTTTCCTCTATTTCGATCTCTTCTGCCACTTGATGCTCGTCGTCGACCGCGGCTTCGTATTCGGCCGGTTCTTGACGTTGTGCACTCGAATCGACGCCGTTTTCGTCTGCGGCGGAGGCGCCAGTGGCTTCTGCTGCGTCTTCGGGCCCTATCACGTGTCTGGAGACGCCCAACTGGGCTGCGAGACGGTGGAATCGACGATCTTCATCTGCTGCGCGACGCGCCATGTTCGCCTTGTGATCTGAGACTTTTCGCGACGTTTCAAGATCGATTGTATGCTAGTTGATGGGTTTGTGGCGGGATTTAACGTAAAACAGGAAGATACGTCCTTGAAATAGATGCGACGAAAGGACGCCAAGCAAATGTGTGTCACCACAGTGGATTTGCAGGTGTTGCTATTATGGGTGAGGGTCTACGCGGGTATTTGTGCCTCAATCAACCGACAGAACAGAGCACGCCAACGTAAAAGAACTCGAAGCTTTCTGCCGTCGAGATCGCTGGCATGAGTCGCTACAACACGCCGCGGGTACGCTGCCGCCGTCAACACTGTGGTTTCCATCGTGTCTGTACTAATATGGAGTGGCTTCGGCCTTGATGTGCTATTCAGGCGGCTGGCATAGGGCCTCAGCCGCAACGGGACACGACGGCGCACTGCCTAACGTTCCCGCAGCGCCCGCACACGCCTGAAGAAGTCGGACGCTTCCGCAAGTCGTACTTCTCCGAGCCGGGCGCTCGCATTGCGCACCCCGGACTGATCAATGACCTCAAGCGCATCGACCCCACCACCAAGTTCGGCGTCGTGACCACAGGCAGCGAGCACGTGCCGGAGATGCTCATCAGCGGACCTGCCACGGAGTACCAGCGCATCAACCTCGCCAAGATCGAGGCCAACTACGCGAGTCACAAGCGAGAGCCGCTGGGTAAAACGTACTCTCGAGGCCACAAGCTGCCAGCGCATATGCAGAGACCCGAGTTTGCATTCGGCATGAGTGGGACGTTCTGTGAGTCAGCCAAGGAGCTGCTCTATCCGTCGACGTCAGCTAAGCTACTGAATAGTCAGCAGGATGAAGCACAGTACAAGAGATCACACGGGTCTGTCGCCCCTGGAGAGCAAAAGAACCGCAACTACCGATGGGAAGCAGCGAAGATTGACCCGGTCAAGCATCGCTTCGGCGTAAAACCCACTGATCGGGATGGTGGGGAAGTGGCTGTGGTCTTGAACCCAGAAATGAACGAGAGCGCCATTTCTCCGGTTGTCGCTCCTCAGCACCTCAAGGACCGACGGACACTGTACGACCACCTGGGCAAGCCTAGACACTTGGGAGCGGCCGACACCGACAACTTACTCAGCAACCACGTGTTCGGTATCACGACTCAGGACAGCGATTCCGCCTGGCAGTGCATCCAAGGCGAATACTCACCAGAAGAGCAGCAACCCGATCTGGATCTGGGCCGCGCAGTAAATCACGGCTGGCGAAATGCCACGGCAGACTCGCGATTGTTTGGTATACCAACGATTCGCAGCGACATTCCTGCGCCAGCGCGGCGTTCAGTCGCAGATGGACAGAACTATGGAGACGATGCCAATGCGCAGGCATTGCTCTATCCTGAAGAGTTTGCCTCCAGTGGCGTGACCAACGCGGAGTTCGCTGAGCCACGTGACCTGAAGTATCTAAGAGGGCTCTTCCAGAAGATCGGCCACGCAGTACCCGACGAAGACTTCGAGCTCCTTTGGAAGCAAGCCACACAGAGCGTGCGGTACACACCAGCAGGACAAGCAAGTATCGCCGACTATCGCGACGCACTCAACGACTTTCTTGAGGCTCAAGGGAGAGGCCCCGCAGCACTACAGCAGTGGCAGAGTCGCGCGCAGGCCCTGTAGCTGATGCATACCGAGTTTCCGATCCTATCAAAAATACTCACTCCATTAGTTGGTGTCTGTGCTCATACTGATCTCCACATCATGCTCTGAAAAAGATTTTGCCCTCATTAACTTGTTCGCAGGTCCATCGGGGGCGGCGCCACGGCAGGGCCTAAGTCTCCGCAGATAGTGTTGACACAAGCCCAACCGCCCTCGAAGTCGCTCTTCCACATGCGTACAGTGCCGTCATCGCCCGAAGAGGCCAACATTGTGCCGGTCACGTTCCACTCGACACGCCAGACCTCCGAGTCATGGTGATGCTTGCGCGCCACCTCCTCCACATCAGCTTGCAAGTGGTCATCTTCCTGTATCGTAAGTCGCCAAATGCGCACCGTACGGTCCTTACTGGCCGTCGCCAAGAGATGCGACGAGCGACCCATATTCGATGCCCAGCACACGTCGTGGATCGCGTCCGTGTGGCCCACGAGCTCCGCCACGACCTGCCACCTGCGGTACGAATTGTTGTATCCCCAGACCTTGGCCACTTCGCTGTTGCCGCCCACCACGATCATCGGCACATCGAACCTCGACTTGTTCCACGACACACAAGTAGCGCCGTCCTTATCAGCCAGGAACTCCTCCTGCAGCGGCCAGTGCGATAAGTTCATCACGTCGATCGCCTCGTACATGCGCACAAAGCCGTCCTCCGACGCCGTCGCCTGCCACAGCAACAACAA
Source organism: Phytophthora podocarpi (assembly GCA_001314375.1). Lineage (NCBI taxonomy): Eukaryota > Oomycota > Peronosporomycetes > Peronosporales > Peronosporaceae > Phytophthora > Phytophthora podocarpi. The sequence continues at coordinate 4,765 of LGSN01000295.1, read as the reverse complement.
CAACAGCAACAGCAACAAGTAGAAGCACAAATTCGTCAGTCAACCAGCACACATGTCTAGCATTTCTACTATCCACTGTTGCAGTAGCCGACGTACGAGACGCAGCCCCAGGTGCCTGGGGGCGAACTTGACGTCGTGCACCGAGTCTCTGGCGTCCACCAGCTGCGCCTGGTTGCGCCAGCCCTCCTTGGTGCCTGCACTGATGGCTGTCGACACTCCTCCATTGGCGGCCGCTGCGTCCCCACTCAAGGAGGAGCCGTTCAGGTACATTCCCTGGTCCTCCCAGATGGAGACCGTGCGGTCGAAGGAGCACGAGGCCAGGATCTGGCCGAACTCCGGGTGCGCCCACTCCACCTTCCAGACGCTCGCCTGGTGCGCGTTCCACTCGTACTCGAGGCGCCACTCCTGGCCCAGCTCCTCCCAGATCTTGATCTTGCGGTCCGAGCTGCACGTGGCCAGCCGCTTCCCGTAGAAGTCGAAGCTCATGTCGTGGATGAAGTCCGAGTGCTGCGACGGGAACCGCCGGAAGATTTTCTAGGCAGTGACGTCACAGAGGAGAGCAGGAGGGTGGATCAGTGAGTCCATAGGCATGGTAGAGAACAAGAGGAGAAGAGCTAGACCGCACCATTGCGTTCATGGCAACTACGTGACTTTGCAAAAAGAGTATATTTTGTAAAACAAAATAATTTGTAAAGAGAAGTACACGAAAAACTTTTGCACTACCAACTTTTGGCAATTCTACTTTTTGAGCTCCTTTTTTGCACACATGATTTTCCCTCGAAGGGGGGATGGGTATTTCGCTTCGTCTCTGGTCGAAATACAAACTCCAAATGAGGCTGAATTTAAGCGCCAGCATTTATTAATATCTAATGTTGTCTCTCTCCCACATCGACACGGTTTTCGATCCAGTCAATTCTTAGCTTAAAATCGATAACTTTTACATGTCCAGCAACCCACCAAATTCTCCTTTTTTTACTGAAAGTCGATCAACATGGTTTTCGATCCAGATATTTAAGCTAAAAATTGACTGGATCGGAAACCGTGTTTAGCCCGCGAGTATGGACTGAACGAGAATAAAGTTACCGGTATTCACGTCTAAATAGAGTACCGGTACTCTATTTAGCCGTGAATATAGCTTTTTAAAGCGGCTGATTTATTTAACCAAGAGCGTTGGGCGTTGTAGCATTGTTCATGGTGGTGTGTCACCTCTCTTGTAGATTGGAGTTGTCCTCACGGAAGTCGACAGGCATTGAGAGGGTCAGACACAGGTATCATCTATGTAGCTTATTGGGTGTTCGCAGTACAAGAGGTAGGACGTTAATACGTCCTACGCCAGTTAACCAACGCCGGAGTCCGCAATGAACCAGTCCAACATGACTCCTGTGGTGACTCCTTTTGGTTTATGTTAGGCTTAAGCTTAGCATGAGTTTTGTGCCCTGAATTCTGGTATCCAGTCGCCGGCGTTCCCGCTTAGCCAACGCTCTCAGATACCGACGCCCGACGTTCCCAAACGCACTGCTCAATTGTCGTGGGCTACTTGATGTACTTGATTTCGTTAAATCCACAGCCTGGTGAGGTGTATGGGGCTGGGAATTCTCCAAATACGCTTCCACTCCTCTTCAAGCGCATCCGCTTCGCTTCGGGCGCGGTTCGCATGCACAATGTGCCACAAATCGATCTAGCTGTAGAATGCGCCATTGCTAGACTCAAGTGGCGTCTGCCAGGTTGGCAGTGCCAGCATGCTTGAGCGCGTGGGCACTCCCAGAAGATGGGTTTCTGCGATTCCTTCTGGGCAAGCTTACAGAACCGTTGTCAGGCAGACAACACATCCGACTTTACAGTCCAAGATTATTAATTCAGCGTAATCTCGAACTGTTTTCTCGACGTATACAATGTATGACACGAACATCGGTTGCCAACAATCATGAGCCTATCCTCCTCAGCTATCCTCAATCTGTTCGCTGGCACTGCCAGTGAATCACTGCACGACGCCACGAGCACAAGCCAATACTGTATCGACCGAGTAGTGGAACCTGTATTTGGGGGGAGCTCAAGACGCTGCAGGAACGAGTGCACTTGCTGATCTTCACAAGACAGCTCTGTGTTGGCTTAACTGCCCCTCCAACTCACGACAGCAATGCAGCAGCAATGGCGTACTAAGCTCCGAGAGCTCTTATGGCTCCAACTTCTGCTCGGCGGCTCCATTTTGTTTTCGATAATGATGCTTTTCTCACTGTGGACGAAACTACCATCGCACGAATCCCTTCGTCGATCGCCTGCAACAACCTCGACTAACCCCCTACGCTTCGAGCAAACAAGGGGTCTCTTCATCCTCGCCCAGGAACGCCGGAACCTGACAGTCACTTCCAAGTCCGAGCTTCTCCACGTCGACGATTTGGCTCGCTCCGATTCGTACGAACACTGGGCGCCTGTAATTGTGTCTAAGTGCATGCACGGAATGGACAAGCGAGCAGCACCATGCATCAAGGAAGCCAACCGAACGAATATGGTCGAAGCGCAAGAGCTCATGTATCCGGCGTTTCGGCTCAAGCTGCCAACTTTCGTCAACACACTGATGCGGACGAAGTGGCTATCGCAAGGGCTTCATGTTGATCGTATGCGTGTGTCGGAAGATCAATTTTGGGCAGAATATCCAAGCTTCCAGGGGCAGAATATGGTATTTTCGAACGCTGTGTATCGAGGAGACCCGCCGCCAGACATTTGGTCGGAGAAGGGCTGCATGGGTCACGACGTATCCCACACGCCATTTGTGCACGACTTGAATGAAAGCGAGCTGACAAATGGAACGAGCGTTGATACACTTGTCGTCGCGACGAGTCCGGATTCGTGGTCTTTCCAGCACTTTATCGATCGAGTTGCGGTTGTCTGGAGCCAGGCGCAACTTGTTATCCCCACCACAAAGAAGAACGACACGGTCATCGTGTCAGGCAAGGAACCCCGGGATTCGATTGTGAATGACATCTATCAAGTGATGGTTGGACAGCACCTGCATGAGCCGAGGTCGGTATCAGCAAAGCGACTCGTGTTCTCGTGTCGTGCGCCGCTAATTCATCCATTTACAACCCAGCGTATCACGGAGAATATCCTACAAACGTTGCCTACGCCGAAAACTAATTCTGAGTCGGACCGCAACATCATCTTATTCCTCTCAAGGTCGAAGGGCGGTAAAGCCTTCAATGGTGGGCGTCAAATTTTGAACGAGCCTGAATTGTTCGACGCTATCTCAGCGATGCTGAATGCGACTGAAAGACCGGAAAGGCTGCAGTACTTCCGGCACGACGAGTTTAACGGCCTTGTGGATGTTGCGTCCTTCATGCGAGACCGCGTGAAGATGATGATCGGGCCACATGGGGCTGCATTTTACAATTCCCGCTTTGCTCAGCCTCGAACTGCACTAATCGAGATCATTCCGGATCCCGACAAGTTTTTCGTCCCGTGTTTCTGGGAGCAAGCACGGCTTCTTGGACAAGACTATTCTGCTCACGTGGGTACAACCCAGGGCGGACAAAATGACATGGTGATTGATGACATCCAGGACGTGGTTCGGCTGGTCCGGAATCGGTTGGTGTATGTGGACAAATCGTATCGAATGCAGGACGCACTCGACCACAAATATGCGTGGGATGTGGAGGCATGACCAGTTGTGATGCAATCCTTTGCTTCAAACAACAAACATACACATGATACATGCACTATCCTAGTCAAATTATTAGGACAGATTCCAATGATTTCGAGAAGTGGCCAACTTGTGCGTTTCTGATAAAGACATTATTTTTCCAAGTTGATCACAACATTCACGACGAAAGTTCGAACTGGCATCACGTGCTCCTCACAGCTCGAGCAAAACCTTGAACAGGGAGTGGGGCGCAGCCGGTCGATGAGTAAGCAAATGAAGTAGTATTAGAAACGATTGCGTAACTTTAGTTCCTTAGTACTTCAGAAGTACTTAAATATACTACGTAGTATCTGTCCATAACTAGCCAAAGCATTTCCGTGAGTGTATCGTTCGTCCTGAAGGTACCAAACCAATCCTGCATGTGCAGTTTACTACGTAGTACTTTGCAAGATCTGGTAGATCCTTGCTGAGGTTTTCTTGCAGGAAGTAAAAAAGTACCGAAGTAAAAACAAATAATTGGCAAATTTCATCGGCAGTTTTTCGTACATATGCTACTTTCGTATCGGCTAACTTCTTGCCTCCTTTCTGACTTTAAGAAGTTAAAATCTTATCATTTATCATATTTCTGAACAAGGTTTGAGGATTTCGTGGTTATATCCAAAAACAACAATCCTAGATTTTGTGAGTTGCAAGAACGCCTGTGTTTTGTGTCGACTTTTTTAATAAGTCACTACAGTACACTTGTTAATTAAGGCCGTGTTACCGGTAGTAGTAAACGTGTTCTCGCGTTCATTACGCTAGTTTAGAGTCATTTGGTTGAGCCTCCCCGCTAGTGTAGCGTTCGCATACGTCGGTTCTCTCTCTTCTAAGGGTGTGTAGGCGAGGAGGGACTGAATTAGTGTCCCTCACTCCTTCGGGTCTTGTGCGTGTTACCGGTACATGTGTTATGTTGACGACTCGTCAGGTGACAAGACATCCGGTCTTGGGTGATCCAAATCGTAAAAGCAGTGACTACCATCATACGCCCGTCATCAGAATGACGTACATGTACCGATGAACCTGCTTAAGATGAACTTGTCTAACGATATATCCTGTCGTACTTAATACGATCATGGTCCACTTGGCCCG